>CACSLJ010000055.1:0-109355 GCA_902706625.1 Albugo laibachii
ACCTTGTGTACCAATAGACACCGGAAGTCGGTAAGCGACCGGCAACGAGTCGAATTGCTTCGTGTAGTGTCGGTAACACTCCTTAAGCGATTTCCTCATAAGAGCAACAAATATTTGTTTCATTGCATTATCTATCACAATCTTTCTGTCAGACCGAAGCAGTAACATTCCAGATTTCGTTGGCCTTTCGTCCGAGCGCAACCAATACGCGTGACGCTTTTGCACTGAGTAGATACTTGACAAATCACTCATGCCTGTTTGGATTCCGGCATCGATATCATACAAAGCGAGTGAGCGACTAGCGGTTGATTCAAGTGGTTTTACATAAAGGCATTGCAGATGGTTTCTTCGTTCTCGTATTTCTAACGCAATTGCCTTGTTTGTCACACTAATTAGGTTGCTCTTGATATTTCCTTCGTTGCCCGGAGTCATCGGTCCAAAAGACATTGGTATTCTATAGTGGATGCCTTCACACTCATCTTCAGAAATCAAGTCGACGTTCAAGAAACGGCACATGCCAGTAGCAATGCAAGCCTTCGCAACAACCTTCTTACTAGTTTTGGTGTGCATAACATAAACAAAGTCCGTTAGTTCTCTCTTCGAAATCAAGAACTCTCCAAGGCTTCTGGAGTTGCTTGTATGCCTCAAACACTTTCGGCATTCATCTCCAGCATAACCACGCCGTTAATACAGGCACACAACCTTTTCCTCTTTTCGATAGATTAACGGATTTATCGGTTGTGGAAGTCTATATTGCGACGCGAGCAGCAGTGGAACACAAGTCCGCTCAGCAAGGCAGTGGCTTTTTATACGGATAAATCCAACAGAAGAAGATGTGATACTGATATCAGGAGTCTTCGATTTAACATTTGTGATGGTGATACCACTGACTCCTACCTCATCGAGAAGACAAGCCTGGAAAATTTCGTAACGACGCCAAAGTTCCGCCTTATAAAGACTAGGCGGTGTATTGTCTTCCGAAGGGCTATTATATTTCCAACGGAACTTTCGTTTGTGAAGTTCAACGTCTCCACCATGACAAGCATGCATTTGGCATGCTGAAATCCACGCGATAATGATTGCTGGTCGTTATATTCCCGTGAATCAAATTCGATGATGAAAAAAAACTATTTATGGGGCTCCAAATCAAATCATCCAATCGTTACGTACGAGATAAATCAAGTGATTCGATACCACTTAAAAAAGCTCATTGGCAACTTTGCGAGAGAACAATCGCGAGCCACCATCGCTTTACTATGAAATACATTCTTCCAAGCAACTTTTGGCCTCCATACGATCTCACAAATTCGTTCCATCGTATGCGACAAGCTTGGCCGCAGCTGCTTTATGAAGCTTGATTTCCCTTCTACAGATAAAGCTGTCAAATTTGATATGACCCATAGAACGCAATTGGATCATATAAAACAAATGGATCAAATTCTAGAGGCTCAAACGCCCTCCAGTCACTAAAGCAGCAAAGGAGCCCGGATTCGTGTTCAGCTGCTCATTCCAGCACACTTCCAGTTGAAGCGCTTCATCACTCGCCTCCGCCGCGCAGCAACGATGCCGTCGCGACCAAAACAGGTTGGTAACCTGACGTATGAACAGATTATGATCTGCCAGTGGGATGACGCCAACGGTGCTCTAACACAGTCGCAGCTGGCAGATAAGGCGAAGCGCGAGTTTGGCCACTTCAAGGCACCAGTCCAGCGGACGATCTCCGGCATTCTGCGTGATCGCCAGAAGCTCGTGTACGTGAAGGACGTCGACCTCAAGAGCAAGCGGACGCGAGCGCTCGCGTTCCCTGCAGTCGACGAGGCCCTTGCGAATTGGGTGCTGCAGTGTCAATCCAAGCGCGTGATGCTAAGCGGTGATCTGATCAAGGCGAGAGCGAAGCGATTTGCCACGTTGAGCGGCATCTCAGACGACCAGCTGCTGTCGTTTTCGAACGGGTGGCTTCAGGCGTTCCAGGGACGTCACGGCTTCAAGCAACTTAGCGCCCACGGTGAGAGCGGCTCCGTGAACTCGGAGGAGATACCCGCGTAGCGCGATGCCATCCGGGAGCGCCTGAAAGGGTTCCCGCTTGCTGGCATCTACAACATGGACGAAACGAGACTGTTCTACTGCCTCGCGCCCGAATAGACCATCGCCCAACGACAAGTGCAATGATCGGAGAAGAGCAAGACTCGTGTGACGGTCGCTCTGACGTGCAACGCTGACGGCTCGGATAAACGGGAGCCCTTCATTATCGGTCACGCGAGGAAGCCGTGCTATTTCCAGAAGAAGACAGGGGATCAACTTGGCTTCTACTATCGCAGCAACTTCATGGCGTGGATAACTGATGTCTTATTCCGAGATTGGCTGTGCAAGCTCGACAACGACATGCGCGCTCAAAAATGCAACATCGTTCTCCTCCTCGACAATGCATCGGCGCATACTGCTGATAGCATGGAGCTGAAGAGCGTTACAGTCGTGTTCCTTGCGCCAAATACGAGCGCGAAGCTGCCGCCCATGGACGCCGGGTCAATCGCCTCGTTCAAGCGTCGATACCGTCACCGCCAGCTCGAGCACGCTTTGGATGTGGTGGAACAAGGATCGCAGGCCAACATCTACATGCTGGAACAGCTCACGTCGATGAAGTGGATCAAATCCTGCTGGCGTGAAGTTCCAAGCGACGCTATTATGAACTGCTTTCGGCACGCAAGGCTCGTGCTCGGCCGTGCGACCACTCGCAGATCACGCATTGACGCTGATGATCAACTGAACAATAGCCTGCTGGCACAAATGCATCAGCTACGCATCCGCGACCCGATGGACCTGAACGACCTCATTTGCTGCATCGTCGAGGCCGAAACGGAGATGGAAGCGCCGACTTCCACAGCACTAGTCAGCGATGAAGCGGGATCTGGGTTCCTGCTCACGGCCCAAGAGAGCAGCGACTTTACGGAGTCGGAGTCGACAAGCGAAGGCGTCATCAACACGCAGCCAGAGATCAGCGCCGAGAGAAAAGTAGACGCAGTTCGAGCCATCATTTTTTTGCTAGGTGACCATCCAGATCTAGGGAGACTTGTCATGGTAGGGAAGCGTACAATACAGCAGTGATTGCGCGAGGAGCTGAGGGTAGAAAAGGAAAACTTACTCACACAGACGCTGATTCGTGGATACTTTTCAGCGGCACCAACCATGCAATAATACCGAAACGATAATCAAGCGATCTTGATAGCACGTTAGAAAAAACCTCCGTTGTTGTGCGCAGCCAAATTATTTTAGCATTCCAACTGTTTCCAAAAATGATAAATTTGTAAATTGCACGAAGGCGGGATTTGAACCGAGACGAGTTTCATGGGAAGGTTGTTCTCACTCCACTGACCCACACCCCAGACCCACAATATCAGGTTTTGACGAAAATATTGATTAGATACCATTTCTGCCTATGATCAAGTTTACTAAATACATTTATACAGAAACGGAATTGGTAGATCGAAACCTTATCATATATAGCAAGATATCATGTTTCCTAGGGATCCGCTTAGCCAGGTTTATCTGTATTACGATTCAACGCAACGATTTATCGTAAACCTAATGCTCTTTTGCCTTCGAAAGCTTCCTGTGGCATGTATGCCTCGTTTTTGGGGTATCCGAATCCTCCAATTTGGATCACGTCTATCCGATCCATTAAGCTCATCTCCCACCCAGTTCAGATGAATGCATTCTGCTACGGTTCTAAAATTGTTGCAACCCTTTGAAGAGTCATCGACACACCATCAGTTGTCAGATTTCCAGCTTAATGCAACGATAGTAGACAAGACCGGAGCAGTCTCAATCGTGCGGCGTTGATTCTGAGTGGTCCTGCAGCTCCTACATGGAATCCGTTTGGTCGCTTCACACTGCGGCCGATTGAACTCATCGCCTCATCGGGAAATGAATGGATCCAACAGTCGTTAAAAGAGAGCACTCGGCTTTCATATCACTGATCTATGCCCAAGAGATCGTTTATCTCATGAGAGGCAAGCAGTTCTATCAGATGAAGATGCGTCACAGTTGATTCTGGGAGCTTTAGTGTACATGCTCAATCCGATGGATACCATCTTCCAGCATCCTCCGCATGATCGAACTTGATGGGATCGCACATTGTTTGTCTCCATGCAAGAAACATGTTCGATGAGCGGTTCTGTCCCATTCCAGAAAGGATCTCAGTATGAAGCGTTTAAGGAGCTGCTTGTAAGCTGATACATGACTCTGTTTGGTAGTGTTGCCATTGGGTGGTCAAATTTTCAATGGAAAGAGCTCTCCGATTGCACTATCCATCTGAGCTTGTTACGATACCTTGTGTTCTAGAAGTATGTCACAGCAGCTCGCTTGGTGCAGTATTTGAGGTGCTCTTTCCATACTCCATTTCCACCAGCATCGCTTCTCCTGCTCCATGACCAAAGCATTCTCCATCGATCCGTTTAGACCGCGTGATTGACTTCGACGCTGACATATCGAATCAGCTCGTACCGTATCCTCAATTAATTAGTCAAATAGTGCGGTATTTTATGTAAATTACAAGAATCAGACGGATGTAGAGTAAGAATAGCATAACTAGTACATACCAGGGATTTATTTGCAGATCAAGTAGCATTTTCAATGCACCATTCTGAAATCCGTCCAGAGATAAAGCCACACGCTCTGCTACAGGCGGACTCGCTTCATTTGAGCAGTTCGGCATCACTTTTGAATCGCTTCGTTAGCGCCATTCGGTCGGGTTTTTGTGTCGATGAAAGGCAACGAAATCGATCAACAGCGCCAAAGTCGTTCCATTGGGTGCCTTTGAGAAGCAGTTCGCATCAAAGTATTTATTTGGTGTAATTGGTGTGCGGTTACCGATACCAGTATCCGGTTGGATTTGGTGGAACATAATGTTTAAGCGCTTTAGTGTCGATGAGAACATTGCGAGTCATAGTCAAATAAAATCATCGCAACAGCGCGCAATACGAAGCAGTATTCTCGAACAATACCCAGAAATTGAGCCGTACATGGAGCAACTCTTACCAAAGAAAGCACCCATCATTCTCGCGAAATGGTACGAAACCCGTCACAATTTATCGACCTTTGTCACCTTATATCGCTACCTTTGTCATTTTATATCTCTGTAGTCAAAATCATCTGCAGCTTGTGCTTCACGATGGAGTACCTCTCTTCTTTAATTATCGCGATGGACCCTTTATGCCGACACTCAAAGTTCTCCATCAACTTCCAAATGTGATGCAAATGGTTCGCGCCGATAAAGGAGCGATTCCCTTTGTGTTATCCGGCGCAAATGTCATGTGTCCAGGACTGACTTCACAGGGCGCAACACTCCCAGAATGCGATGTACCAGCTGGTACACCCGTGGTACGTTACCTATCCCTAAAATGAATATCTCTCACACTTTTTCAGGCAATTATGGCGGAAGGCAAAGAAATGGCTATGGCGATCGGAATTCTCACTCTATCCACACGCGAAATGTACGTCCTCCCCGCCATCTCTATCCATCTCACCTCCTCTACAGAAAGGACCGAAACAAAGGCGTTGGCATCGACCTCATGCACTTTGTCGGCGATGAGCTTTGGACATGTAATCCGATCCGCTAAACGTCAAAAGAGTCATTTTTCTTACAAACGCATGCATCCCTTTGGAAGTTTTGGTCTTAGGCGCTGCACATTTGGAGACGATGCGCTCCCTTTTCCGCATTCATAAATTCCACTTTTGGCAAATGTTTCGTCTCACTCAATGGACAAAATTCGCGAATGCTTCGGGGACACGCGCGTGTTCTCTCAAGATTCAGTTTTGTCCAAACGGAATCAATTGCATGCATGAAATGATCCATCATTTGTTCCGTATGTGCCGGTGATGGTGTCAATCGAAGTCGCTCTTCTCCACGGGGAACTGTCGGATAATTGATGGGCTGCACATAGATATTGTGCTCTTCCATCAATAGATGAGAAGCTTCTTTACACTTGGCTGCATCGCCAATCATCAATGGAACAATATGACTCACACTTGGAAGTAGAGGGAAACCCGCATCTAAAAGTCTTCGCTTCATTTCTTGCGCTTTGGAATGCATCGCTCTCCGCTCTTCCACACTCTCTTTCAAATGACGAATGGATGCACATGCGCCAGCTGCCAACATTGGTGGAAGAGACGTTGTGAAAATGAATCCGGAAGCAGTGGATCGCATTGCGTCACACATCGCCGAGGAGCCTGCAATGTACCCGCCCATGATACCGTACCCTTTGGCTAATGTCCCAGTAATCATTGTCAATCGATGAAGACAATTGTCCCGCTCAGCGATTCCTGCGCCTCGATTCCCATACAGCCCCACCGCATGTACTTCATCACAAAATGTCATAGCGCCATATTTGTCCGCGAGATCGCAAATCGCATGAAGTGGTGCAATAGTTCCTTCCATGGAATTTACACTTTCAAAGAGAATGAGTTTGGGAGTCGATGGATCTGCTTTCTTGAGTTTCGCTTCGAGATCAGAGAGATCGTTGTGTTTGTACACATATTTGTTGGCTCGACTGTGCTTGATTCCCTGGATCATTGACGCGTGATTCAAACTGTCAGAAAACATTTCGATTCCTGGAAAGATTTTGGAGAGTGTGGAAATGACGGAATCATTTGCCACATAACACGATGTGAAGATGAGGGCGCTTTCAGACTGATGGAGATCTGCCAATTCTCGCTCGAGTATGATATGATTGTGGTTGGTGCCAGAAATGTTGCGAGTACCGCCTGCCCCAGCTCCAGATTTCAAGAGGAATTCTTGCATGGAGCCTACGACTTTAGGATGTTGTCCCATGCAGAGATAGTCGTTGCTGCACCACGCAATGACTTCTTTGGTGGATCCGTCTTTCTGATGATGGACGGCACGCGGGAAGCGACCGCGTTGACGCTCGAGATCGGCGAATTCGCGGTATCTTCCTTCGTTCTTGATAGTCGCAATTGTTTGAGTGAAGGCCGCTTCGTAACGGTTGCGGTTGTGCGAAGGTTGCGCGGAGGTGGTAGGGGTTTGGAGAGGTTTGATTGGTGGAAATTGCTGGACATTCAGTAAAGTACGAGAGATAGAAGCATATGCGGTGGAACTCCCATCGGAAGCTTTTGCGATCAATTTCGACATGTGAGGACATAGTTTTGCTAATTGGGCAATGTTGGGTAGGAGGGCTGCACGCGCGGTGGGGAGCGCATGCATAAAAGGACATCGAGTGGTTGCTTGCATTCGAGTCGCAGACACCGACGCTTTACGAAGTGCCATGACTTAGGTGAATTAGTTGACAAATTCGAAAATGGTTCAATTAAAAAGCGCGTTTGGAAGCGGGTAGGGTATAATGTGACTTGTATTATACTTTAGTATAAACAAGGCTTGGATTGTGCTGGACTCAGCTTTCTACCCTCAGCTCTTTATAAAGTGTGAGGAATACGATTTGGGAACTGATCTTGGAACCTTACATTGTGGTTCGTTTCAAAGTCCGTTTCCGTACCATCAACGCATCAAAGCGAACTTTGGAAACATGGGCGAACGCAAGGTGCTGAATAAGTATTTTCCGCCGGATTTCGATCCGTCTTTGGTCCCGCGACGACAGGGACCAAAGAACAAACAGATGGAAGTGCGTATGATGCTTCCATTCTCTATACAATGTGACACGTGCGGAGAATATATGTATCGCGGAAAGAAATTCAATTCGAGAAAGGAAGAGGTTGTGGAAGAAAACTACCTTGGACTTCGCATATACCGCTTCTACATCAAATGTGTGACGTGTTCGTCTGAAATCACATTCAAAACGGATCCCAAAGCGGGCGATTACGCTGCAGAGCACGGATGTAGTCGAAACTTTGAGCCATGGCGAGAGACACAATCTTTACAAGAAACCGCACTTAAGAAGCAGCAAGATGAAGAGCAAGGTGACTCCATGAAAGCTTTGGAGAATCGGACAGTAACTTCCAAACACGAAATGGATCTGTTGGATGCATTGGATGAGATGAAAGCGATCAATCAGCGACATGCGCGTATCGACACAAACGCACTTTTGGTGCAACTTGCTCATGGGCCTAGTGAAGAGTGCGCTGAGAAGGAGGATCAAGAACTTGCAAAACTTATATTCTCACAGAAGAAAGAGTCGAGCTCTGAAGAAAGTAGCGTTACGGATCGCGATATCAAACGTTACCCGTTATGGCAATCTAACACGTTAACACCGACAGCCAACGCGATAACACCGAAATCTGCTCCGGTTCATGTGAAGCGAAAGCTTTGTAGCGTTTCTGTACCGAACAATAGCACGCGATCGATTGAGGCCAAGAAAGTGAAAGTCGTCAAGGCAGAGAGCAGTAAAGCTTCTCTTGTCGCGGATTATACCGATAGCAGTGATGACAAAGCATCCGATTAGAACGAATCCCATTCGGATTTAATGAATAAAACAAGGTACATGCATGTTTAGACCGGTTACGGACCGGTTTGAAACACTTGCGAAGGAATCAAAATGATTTGCGTTTGGCTCCGCACTGCTTTACGTAAAGCCGCTTACAGCTCGAATGTACAATATGGCGGGATCACAACGCGGTACAATCGCTCTCTGTACATCAATCTTCGCGATAACCGTGAACTGGTACGAGCTAATGGACGTTTACAGCGATATATAACAGACGACAAGTTAATGAGTGAAAATCACGTGATAATGCACGAAAAAAAATGGCAAAGACGTCGTCGAAAAGCGGGAGAACAACTCATTCGTCATGCAAACGCTCGACTCGGAAAAGCAATCAGTTTTTTTATCGAAAGAAGAAACGGAATTATCGAATAATCAATTCGGTCTTTGAGGTCATTTTAGTGTGTTTTTACTCTAAACGAGGTAACTCCTAGCTCAAGTTAGTGTGTTCTACTCTAAATGAGGCGTCTACTGCTTGGAATCGTTGAGCCATTGACGAACTCTTGCGATTTGTACTTCCACAGCAGCCTTACTGGTGCCTCCATACACATTCTTTCGCTCCACACTGACCTCATAATTCCATATTTCCATCACATCGCTCTCAAATTTCGAATGGAGGGACCTCAGCTCCTCAAACGACAACTCACTCAGCGACTTATTTTGGTCTTCTGCTAAGCGAACTGCTGCTCCAGCGATATGATGTGTCTCGCGAAAAGGAACGCCCTTACGAACCAAATATTCTGCCAAATCTGTTGCAAGCATCTCCGGTACCAAAAATGACTCCATCCTGGCACCATGAGGCGTCATGGTCGCCAGAACGCCGGTAGCAATTTGAACACAATCTAGCATTGTGTCCACCACATCAAAAAGGGCTGATTTATCTTCCTGCAAATCCTTATTATAGGATCTCGGAAGACCTTTCAATGTGACCATAAACCCATTCATGCGACCCATAACAGTTCCACATTTGCCTCGCAACAGCTCCAATGCGTCCGGATTCTTCTTCTGCGGCATCAGGCTACTACCGGTGCTGTACGCGTCCGCCATACTCACAAATTTCTACACACCAATCATCAGCGCCTATATCGAAACAAGGATATTGGGTCCATACCAAAGTGTTGTAAATGATCAAATCCTCCGACAATTGAGAGAAATGAACCATTGTCAAGGAAGCCCAAAACAGAAACTCTGCAATAAAGTCGCGATCACATACTGCATCCAAACTGTTGCATGTGACATTCCGAAATCCTAATTCCAATGCGAGGGCTTTACGGTCCACACCAAATGAGTTTCCTAATTTCAATTGGTCAAAATCAAGAGCTGTCACAATGTTGTTATACAATGTACCTGCAAGCGCCCCACTTCCCAGAGGCAAACAGTCGACTCGATGGAACAGTTCTCTCAGTCTTTCCGAATCCCTTCGAATAGGAGCCCCATGAGAGAGAACCCAATGTGAGAATCGTATAGGCTGAGCGGGTTGCAAATGTGTGAATCCAGGCATCAATAAATCGATATTCTTCTCAGCAACTTGAGCTCCGACACCAATAAACTCACTCAAACTGCTTTGTAGTTTTATGATAGCCGCTTTGAGATACAAACGCACATCTGTGGCCACTTGATCATTTCGACTTCGTCCAGTATGTAGTTTACCGCCCACAGAACCGATAAGCTCAGTCAATCTTCGCTCATTCGCCGTATGAATGTCTTCATCTCCCGATTTTATCACAAATTTCTCATCGTGCCATTCTTTTTTAATACTTTCCAAACCGTCCACAATCGTGTCACATTCGTCTTGTGTGAGCAATTGCGTTGTTAATAGAGCGCGGGCATAAGCTTGCGAGCCAGTGAGATCGGCATGCCACATTCGTTTGTCCACAGATAGCGATTCATTGAATTTCTCCATAATTGGATCGACTTTTCCGTGGAATCGACCTCCCCACAATTTGATCTCATTGTCTGCACCTTCCGACATGATGGAGTTACAGTGTTATATTGGAGACGCTCTATTTGCTGATGTTCGATTGACGTGGACGGATCAAGTTCTATTGCTTACGTAGACAGCAGTGTAATGGATCGATAGAAATCTCACTTTTTGTTTGCGACTTCTTTGGCTTGGAGCGCTGGTGTAAGAGATTGCAATTCATTGGCTATTATTAGGAAAATCAAAATGCGAATCTTTGAACACTTTTGTAATTTACACTGTACTAGCGCAACTCTGTTGTTTTTATACTGTATGCCGTATACAGTATCTGCAATCGAATTGTCGAATGGGACACTTCGAATTTGTATTGATTCTATATAACGAGCTGTATGAATTGCAGAAGTAGAAGGACACATGAGGCAGGTGCACCTGTAAAGTTTTCAATGTAATTCACATCAAGCCGATCGAGCATATTGGTCCTAATCCATCCAAGTCACATGTATGTGAACCAGCGGACCAACTTGAGGAAAAGTCTCAGGATATTCAGCCTCATGGAATCGGAAAATCATGCGATACATTGCAGTATCATCTTTCCAAGAAGGCCTCTCAACTGACAAACGCTATTGAAAAGCTAGAGCCATTTAAGCATGCTCACATGTTTGAGCATATAATCCCGATAAAATGGTCGATAGAATTCGACGGTATTGTTATTGACGATCTCGTATACACTCACCGGTTGAGATAGATTTCGGGCATTCTTCTATTGGAGTACCCGAATTATATATGAGTAAGTGAGAGACCTTCTGGAAGCATTCTTCAGTCAAGGAAGTGGCGTTATATTAATGATGGCGTGGTAGTGAAGCCTAAGTTTCATGAGAAGTATTCTTAGGAGACCACAAGATGCAATTGGCGTTTCGGAACGGATATTCTGAACCATATGGACGTTCTTCTCACAAAGGACGATAAGCTCGATCTCTATGCGTCATTTGATGTATCTGAGCATCTGCGATACTTTTATATATATTCAAAAACCTCCTAGCAGCAGTACTCATGCGCTACGACCTCTGACAAAGTAACATCACATCTATCTCTGTGCTGAATCGTTATTATAAAATTACATACGATATACTGTACACTTTCTATTCCAATGCGCCCGGTTATAAGGGAATAAAAAGCTTTACAGTATTGACATGTCAGATACATACAAGACTTTATCAGTAGATAAAGGTAAAAAGGTGTCACGATGGATTATATCGTCCAGATTGCGTTTTAAAGATCTTTTTGTCCAATCCCTAGTTCGTACCTTTGATAAAGCTTCTCTTCGCCGCGTATCAATCAGTGTATATTGTTGGCATCATTTAAACCACACACGCCAGCGAGCCAAGCTCATCTATAATGAGATAACTCTCTCAAGAAACGTTGTCATCGCCCCACGTACTACCGTATCCTTCCATATTCTTGGAGGGACACAATGCGGCGTTGCGAATAAACGGAACAGTCGACGTCGCGACTCTAAGAGTGTATGTCATTCGCTACCACAGCATCAATGGCTCATACCGCACCCAAATCAGAGTATGTACGCTTTATGTCTCGCCATTTGGACAATCCCGCCACAAATTCAACCGTTACCAAACGAGCAAACCTCACAACTCGACGGACTAGACGACAAGAATTACCTGAGGATAAGAAGAAGCAGCTCAAAGATGCATTCGACCTTTTCGATACTGAGAAGCAAGGGTCCATCGACTATCATGAGCTGAAGATACTAATGCGAGCTTTGGGATTCACTGTCAGTAAACAACGCGTCTTGGATCTGGTATATGAAGTGGATGTTCATCGGAATGGTCGAGTCACATTCAGTGATTATATGGAAATAAGTATGTGAATTCTTCCTTTGTAAGACGTGTCATTCATTCTCTGTAGTGCGAAGAGAAGTGTTGGCACGCGATCCGGATGAAGAAATTACCAAAGTAGGACGCATCATCTCAGCGTATGTGTGTGAGTTAATTCGATATTTGTTTCATGTAGGCATTCCAGCTATTTGACGAGGATGGAAGCGGTAAAATCAATTTGCGAGTGAGTCATTGCTATAAAATGTGATGCTTTTGTTGAGAGCGTCAAAATGTAGAAAATGAGGCGAGTGGCAAAGGAGCTTGGGGAAACTTTGGACGATGAAGAATTGCAGGCAATGATTGATGAATTTGACGAGAATCAAGATGGTGAAATTGATCTGGAAGAATTCAGAGCGATTATGAAAGAATCCGATGACCTTTGATCACCCTGACGATATCTCGGGGAATTTTGACTCCATTATTTTCACAGTGACGAAGAGTAAAAGGTCGATAGAAATCGGACGAGAAGCACTCATGTGCCTGCCAGACATTATATAACTGTAATAAATTGAATTTCAAGTGATGTATTTCCAATATGACCAGACGGCTTTGATATATTGTGAATACAGACACAAATTCAAGTATACATTGATTCAACACTAAGTACGTTTGAAGGGGAAACGACCGATACAATGAGTGAAAGAAAAACCTTCCTCACCATCCATTGACAGCGCTCGCTCATCGTCTTTGATAGCGAACTTTTTGATGTATTTCCAGTTTGCGCTCCAACGCAATATCATCGCGTTTGAAGACCAAGCAGCAATTTTAGCGGCTTTATCGCACTTCATTCGCCTTTACTTGCTCGCACTATCCCGATCATCAGACGAACTTTAGAGCAGAGATTGAATAATGACGTCAGAAGCTTCATAGCGTATAAATGATCGGCAAGCTCAAATCCTCGCTTCTCATTGGCCTCGTCCATCGTTCAGTAGAAGCGCAACTGATGCGCCCCAATTATGGCCAATAATTCCTTAATAGTGGCAATGAGCCTGTATGTAGATGCGAAGACGCCTACTAATCGTGAAAAAGCTTCACCCGATCACAGTGTAGATTCGTATGTACCACCTGCGCAAGAGATATCCACACAAGCTCCGTCACAGGATTCATATATGGCTTCTGAGTTGCATCAGCGGGATACAGCGATACGTCCGGTATACTTGCGACAAAATGCGATTTCACCTCAATTAACGGATTCTTTAGCGGGTGAGAATGATCGCAAACTTTTGGGCAAAGAACCGCATGTCCAAAAATACTTGTTAGCGCGTTCGTGTCGACAAAATTCGTACTTTGCGACAAGATTACACCATTTCTCTATCAGTTTAACTACAATAATGGCCTGTACAGTATGCTTTTATTACCTATATAACGACAAAAGTATCGTACTTAACCATGAATGGCCAACCAAGCATGGATTCCGTCTAGAGCGTTTATTCACGTTTCAATCCACTGGATGTGAGAGTATGATCGGATTTGCAGCATTGACGTACCACACATTTCCAGCACTTCTAATCCTTGGTCTTCCGGGCTCTGGAATACGTCTTTTTGAGCCATTCTGTCGCCAACAAGGATACCACACAGCACGCACGCGAATAAAACTGAAGCGAAAACTCATGTTTCAAGTATGTGAGATGATCGGCGTGCTCATTTTCCTCTACAGCTTTATCCTATTCCTTTTTTTCTGGTACATGGTGTTTCGTCATGCCGCGTTCTCATGCTCCATCCTCTCCGTTCATGTATACTGTTTCCTGGCGTTCCTCTGCTTTATCGGCATTTTCGTGGAGTTATGTCTTTTTGCGCGATATCGCGAACATATCAAAATGACGCTAGGGGCTTTTAAAGAGAGCGATCAGACCGGGAATGTTCGTCACTTGTTCGGTTCGGCCGGACCGAAAACTTCAACTTCAACTTCAACGCGCGCAATCATTAACGCGTGTCGGAATCGCATTTTCCGAGTGACTCGCTGTGGCGATTGCACGGAATTGGAGCGTGCGATATTGTTTGCAAATGATCGACTCGCAGAATTCCCTTCGCGGTATTACGGCCATGTGGCCATTTACTTGACATTCTTTAGTCTATCAGAGAAAAATCCAATGCATGTCGCGGCTTCTAAAGGACACGTGGAAGCTCTGGAGCTGCTTCTTTCGCATGGATTTGATGTGAATGCTTTGGATAAATTCAGTCGCGTGCGATTTAGTACTGGCGATCTCTTTTGGTACTTTGCCCAATTTATCGTATCGAAACCTGTAGACGTCGAGCAAGATCAAGCGGTATCGGTTTTAAAAAGCACATTGGTGTCGCCTTTGCATTGCGCGGTATCCTCTGGGCAGTCGGAAGCTGTTCGATGGCTTCTACAGCATGGCGCTGATGTCAATTTGATTGCGGTTTCTTCGTATCGGGTAGAGCGGGTGCCTCCGATTTTTCTGGCGGATCATCCGGAAATCGTTCGCATTCTCATTGAGCATGGAGCTAATATATTGATGGTTCCCGATCCTGGGCATATGAATACAGTCACAGTGTTACAAATGGCGTATATGCGAAGTGATCGCGCGCTGGAGCACGAGTTGGAAGAGCATGGAGGAGATGTGGCGCTGACTCCGTTTCATCATGCAGCAGGATTGAACGATGTGGTAGCCGTACGGAAATTTATACGAGTTGGAGTGGATTTAAATTGCCTTGGAGAACAAGGATATTTTGGTATTAATAGACGAACACCATTGCATTGGGCTGTGGTGAACAACGCGAAGGATGTGGTTGAGCTTCTGTTGCGTTCAAATGCAGATCCCAATTTCCAGGATGTACGAGGTCGAACGCCATTACATTGGGCTGCACGTCTCAACCACGCGGAGATTGTCGCGTGTCTATTGTCACACAATGCAAACGTCAGTATTGTCGATCGAGATGCCATGACTCCTCTTATATGTGCCGCATTCATGAAGGATGTTGGACGAGAATTGTTTACGTATTTGGTCAACAAAGGAGCAAATATCAATTATGCGTTACCGACCACGGGTGATACGGCTTTGCATATCGCCATTCGATGCGAGAATAAGAACACAGCGTTGGCGATCTTAGCGAGTGGTGGAATGATTCTCACTATGAACAGAGAAGGCGTGCGTCCGATTGACTGCACAACATCGACCAAGTTTCAGTACGAAATCAAACAAGCGGCAGGACATCGTGATGTGATGATAAGCTACACACATACGCATATTGAGTTTGCAACGAAATTGCGAAAGTCTTTGGAAGACAATCACGTCACAACCTGGCTAGACTTGATGGATCCAAGCGGCATTGGTGGTGGAACAGTATGGCGAGCTGAAATCACTCGTGGAATCACAAATGCTGTTTTAGTGATCTGCATTCTGACGGAAGACTATGCCGATTCAGACTGGTGTTTGAAAGAGTTAGCACTGGCAAAGCAAGTTGGCACTCCAATATTAGCAGTCTCCACTGAGAATGCCAGTATTGGTGAGGATTTGCAGGTTTATCTCTACACTCGCCAGATAATTCCATTCGAGCCGGCGATTCTGGCGAACAAACGGAATGCACAAAACAGTCGGCTTGTCGAGTATGAATACGATGAATTCCAGTACGCTAACCAGTTCCGTTTGTTGCTCGATGGTGTACGTGACGAGATTGAAACGAATCGAAAGAATGTCTTGTGGCGGAATATGCGATTGCAACAGAGCGCCAACAATTCGACTATGGTGGCCATGATACAGAGCAGTGTGCTTCTGAGAAGAAATGAGAATACATCAATGGGTACCAGTCAATTTGTATTCATCTCACATGGAGACAAACACGCCAGTTTTGTTGATCGCCTCAGCCGCGCGCTTACCGAAAGAAATGTGTTGTGTTATGTGGATCGATACGTGAGCCGCAAATTTGAAGATGGCGATATAGCAAATCGAATCCATGCAGCAATGGAAGCAATCTTGAAATGTTCTTCTTTTGTGGTCATTCTATCGAACAGCACAGTGAATTGCGATTTCTTGACGGATCAGCTCGCGTTTGCTGAAGACAAAGGGAAGCCGATTTTCCCAATCATTTTGAATCAAATTGAAGTTGGCTTGGACAAGAACTACACTTTGGCTCGCACGGATTTGTATCATTTCATCATGGATGGGCCTGGATTCAAATCTAGCTTACAAAACTTGTTAGCCGGGTTGACGACGCATTACATCGCAGCAAACAGCTTCGACGAGAACACTCCTGAGGTCTTGGAAAGATTATACGCTACGCCGACATGGAGCGGAATCATGGAATCATATCCAATTTTGGAAGAGCAATTAGAGTGAAGCTGGATACTCGATGAAAGTGCATGACTTACCTTGAATATCCTCAGATGAGTGTGCGGGACGACCTGAACAGAGTTTGATGACGACAGCCAGCACCGACTTCAGTGTGCTCTACGCCAAATAGTGATATAATCGACGATCATTCACACTTCGCTGCAGATAATCTCGCTCAATAAGGCTTTCGATACGCATTTTGATCAGCTGAGGAGACGGTGTGAATCGTCCGGCCATTTGTCTCACAACTTCAGCAATCAGATGACTGTGCTCCATCTGTCTTCGCGCTTTCATCACTCGGACAATCACTGCTTCTACCGTGCAAAAGAAACAATCAGCGGTCAAGAAAACAATCACATTCCGTGGATTAGCAGATGAAATCGGTTCACTAAAAGGATATAAATGCTTTCGGTCTTCAGCAACTGTCGGTGGAACTTGGATCTGATCGATTCCCTTCCCATCGCCACCATAAGCAGTATTCAGTATTAAGGAAGTCTCTTTCTGCGAAATCAGCGGAATCCGGACACGATGGAGCTTGCTTTGATACGCATCGTTCAAAGTGAATACATCATCAGTATCAATTCGCTTCCCTTTCGAGCTTTTCAACAGAATTCGAAACTTCGGAGTACAAAGCGAAATCAAATGACGCTTCAATTCATGCTCCTGGATCTGCGTTCGTTCCAGAATCTTCTTGAACGACCAACAAGTGTCCAAATTGAACAGCATCAGAATGTAAGCCTGATACGTCGACACATTCAATTCATGGATCCTTGCTCCATTCTGTCCACGAAAGCGCGCACGGATATCCACCGAGCCCAACTGTGTCGCCCATGTCAGCTTCCGACCATTATGACGCGCCAAGTAGAAGAATTCGAAGCTATCAATCAGCTGCTTCAGCTCCGGTGGTATGTTCGACATCGATGGAGTAGAAAGCGGCCAGAAACCACTCGTCAAAACGTGAACAGAGAGCTGTGCAATCGTCGTTCCATCTTCCATTTGGTGTTGTGGCTGCGCCTTTCGAAACATTCCCATGATATCTTTCGACACGTTGATGTCTTTGAACATTCCTTCCAACTTTGACGTGAATTGATATCCGCATTCTTCTCTCAATTTGGCGATCACCATTCGTTCCGCTTCATCACTAGCTCCACGATCCCGAAGCAATCTCCTGGCCAAGAGATTCTTATAAAACTCTTCAAACACATCTTTGTCTTGGAGATATCGAAACAATGCAATCACTTGGCTCACGAGCGTTTCCAATTCCTCTTCGTATCGAGCTTTGGAACGCAAGATCTCATCGAGGTAATGCGCCAAGTAACCAGAGCAAATGGTGTTGATATTCAGAAACGCTTCAAAGCCGCGTTTGATACTCTTTTGGAATTCTGGATCTTCTTGGAAACATTGTTGCCAGAAATCGACGAATGGTTTCCGAAGATTCATAAGTTGATCCACAAACTGTTTTGCGTCGACCGCGGTCTCCGGTTTGAGTTGTGCCTGGACAAGCTGCTCTCCTGTATGCTTGATGTAGCCAAACACACTCTCACTCATGATTTCCAGCGTCTTTGGAATCCGACGAAACAATTGGTACATTTTTCGCAACGAATCTGTATTCCCATCGCGAAACATGACCCAACATCCCGAATTCGCTTGTTCCACCAAGATTTTCGCCTGTTTCTCGATCAATTCGGTCTCAACAATCCTTCTCAGCTTGTGATCGGTCGAAGAGTTCAGATAGTACGACACCCGAAGCGCTTCTTCCTGAAGCCTTTGCTCCGCTTTGATCAGATATTCCCCACAAGTCGTATCATCCAAGTATTTCTGAGCTTCTTGGCGGTAGAAATCCAATGTCTCTACGAGGAAATACTTTTCAAACTCTTCTTCGTACACGCAATTGGAATGGATTCCCAGTATGACCAACATACAAAGCGTGTTGTTCATGGATACTCGATCGATCAATTCCCCATGACGTTCACGAGCGATATTCTGCAGCAGAAGCGATCGGAGTCGACTTTGGATCCTTTCATTTCGGACGACAATCGCTAGAAAAATCAATAGAGAGCGTTGATGGATTGGAGTTTTACGCTTCTGTGGCACGTAATTGTGTTCCTACACCGACGAAATGGTCAGACACGCTGGAAAGGATGGAAGATGCGTACCATATACATCAACACATCACGAATCATGGTGATGATCACTTGGTAATCATTCCATTTCTGATTGAAAAACGCCAACAGATTCTCATTTGGAGTCGATGCGATCTCATCGGCTGATCCTTCGCACTGCTCCGTTATCACTTGGACGACTCCGTTATAGAGAAGATCTCCATGCTTTTGAAGGACGAGATAGTACGACGACCTGCAAGGAGATCGTAAATTCTGCTTTCTTCGCAAAGTCTTCTTACCGGAAGAGTTCTTCGAAGGAAAGCTGACTCGCGTTATGAGAGAAGATCTCACGCATTGCGGCTCGAAGGAACTCCCAAGTGTCCTGGGCGAGTGCTGCATCCATCCCCACTCGCTGACGATACGGTTTGATCACTAGTTTCTTCATAGTTGTTTCGTAAACGCACGCGAATTGCTCACAAAAGCGACAATCGTCTGAATCAATTCCTAAACGCGAAAGTGCACAGTGACGATCCGATTAGTGGACGGTATGGAAATTATTGTATGCAGTCGATCTGGAAAGCCTATTTTCCAGTGTCAATTGCGTGAAAAGCAGTCCTGTACAGTGGATACAGTGGATGTGAATCAGGAGGAGAGATGCTATTCTTCTGCTGCATTCGTAAGTTCGATGCAAGGGCTCTTAGATTTCGTTTCATGTACTCAGAACCAGCAGCTCCAAGCCATCGAGACGGAGACTTTGATGATTCGTTTTATTTCCACAAACGAACTGAGCTTTGCGGTATTGCGAACCAAACAATGGGCGAAAGACACGCTATTGCGTGTATGCGTTGAGCGGCTATTCGATCTTCTACACGGCTTTATCCAGCTCATTCTGACTCGAAAAGGTCTCGAGATTCTCAAAAGCAGCCCACAATACGATTTGCGTGGTCTTTTGACCGGCACAGAAAACACCATGGAGCAAATTGCGTACTCCTGGTTCACATGTATCACATCGCGTGTGAAGCATTTCGGTTTTCAATGCGTACGACTTGCGTCAAAGTTGCGATCACGCATCACAGACGCATTGATCCCTGGCCTCTCATCAACGGAAGAACCCTGCCACCTTCTTTGTGGACTTATTCTCAGCAACGAGAAGCTTGTTTGTATCGTACAGCCCCGGAAAGACCTTTTTCACTTGAGTGTGGATGGTACTCATACTCTGTTCGTCATACGTACCAGCTGACTCATCATTGTGCTTAGATCTGATTCTTTTGGTCGCGTTCGTATATCACAGTAAATGCTTTCAGAATTCGGAATCGTGGACACCTGTTTGCCTCCCATCCTTCAATCCAGAGTATGTCGCATCCCTATCTCTACCATCCTTTACACTCAAAATTGTGATTGCTGACTCAGCGGATTCCTACACGCTTATGTGTATTTTTTTGACGAATACACATCACTCATCCTACTGAGCAGCTGTCCCCTTCCATCACAGTTCCACATCTTTCAGGCTGAACGACACCGTTTATCCGCCCAATTGGATCAGATAAATGCATTTGAAGCCATTGACAATTCGAGAAAAGCGTACCGGACATGGCGATTACAAGAGGAGATTCCACAAGAAGGGTTGCTCCATTTTGTGTACAAGAACGAGCAGACGGGGGAATGTGTCATATCACCATGGACCACTCCCTTTGAGTCAATCAGTGAGACATGTAAAGTATCGCATCTCGAGCGGTACCTTCAGCTGCATCAACGCATGACTTATACGGAAGGTTCGTCACGGAAATCTCAGAAAAGTCAACTGATCGGCAAATCGCTTGGTTTTGGTGCATTCCACGTGCATTGCATGGTGTTGAACGATCGGATTACACTGGTAGTAGCCTTACATAGCGAGGAAAGTCGTTTGTACGCGACATTTGATGCGCTGTGCGACACTTTGGATGCTAAGAGCGCTTGTAAAGATCTTTGTGTTCGCCTGAAGCAGGACGATATGTTGATGTCTGCCACATTAAATTGAGTAAGACAGACAAGTACCATTTCATGTCTCCAAATGCCCCAGTGCCCAAATTGCCTCTTTTTTCGGTTTGTTCCAGTACCCTAACATGTGTCCGGGACGTACCATGCAATAATTGTCACAAATGGAGTTATGAAATAGAAAGAATGTCTCCAGCACCTCCTTTAGTACCGTACCAACCACGTACAGTCATCCAAGGTGGGTACGATTGGTACGTGCCAAGGTCTTTAATACTAACTCCAAGTGTACCGATTCGGCGTCGAGACAACCGTGCCACAAGGGGGTACCTCGAGCTGCAACGTTCCAGATTCGCCTCACTAACGGCTCTTCTATATCCCTCATTATCACAAATGGCACATCATGCTGTGTACATTCCCACATCCCATGTGTCATTGCCTCTAAAACGTTTTTCTTACAAACCTTTTTGCATCAATCGAATCCGTTCTACACCCGACACTTGATCTGGCATACAAATATCAAGTCAAAATTCAATGAGCTCGGCCGGCTCAGAAAATGAAAAAAATGAGCACTATACGTCCACTATACACTCGGATGAAGACCGGCTGGAACTACAAAGACAGTATGCGTATGCACAAGTACAAGACTCGGGATGGGCAATGAGGTTAAAGAAGCGACGACTGGCTCAACAGAATGAAGTCAGTGATACAACACGTAGCGGTATACATGCGGATCAATCGATTTGGGGGCATTTGGTGGACGATTCGAGCACAAATGCTGAGAGTCTGAGCGTGCAAGAAGAAGAAGCGCATTTCACTGGACAGCAATTGATAGAGAGCGTACCTCGAATGGAGACGGGGGCAGCCGCAGCTCATTTTATCACGGTCGATATGCTGCGGCCACACTTTGATAAGCCGCTGAATGAGGTTTCAAAGATTTTTGGAATTTGTTCGACTTTGATGAAGAAAGTTTGTCGCCGTTTACATATTCGCAAATGGCCGTATCGGCAAATTTTATCGTTACGAAGGAGTATTGCCTCAATGAAGAAACAGGTGGACTACTTTGATGGTGAGCGGAAAGTGATCTACAGGGATCAAATGCACAAGCAACAAATGAAATTGGATCATCTTTTACGGACTGGAAACGCGCTTGAAGAGACGAATGAATGCTTACAATTTATCAATAGTGAAAGGTACGATATTTCAGAGTATACTGAGACGACGATGCACTCCGTATGCGAAGCAAATCTCACGAATCCGCCCATTTATGGCTCAGTAGCCACTGAGAGCGATATACGACCGATCTTACCATCGATTTCGTACTTGCTCAACAGGCAACAGCACAATGATGGAAGCGATCAAGCGGATTTGGTACCGTTTTCATTGGATTGCGATCACACTTTTTGAGCTTAACATAATAATATTAACTTAAATATTGACAACATGCGGATTATTTTTCAAGTATTAAAACATCTCATATAAGTTATGCCGCACCACTAAGAGGATCTACTCATGAGTCATGAGGGGGTACGTGCTGGTACCTCAAATGTGTCTCAGTGAGAAACTTAATCTTCCACGTTGTTGGTACGATCGTATAGAGAATTAGTGACATTATTGTGACGAATATGCGAGTAGAGCGATAATCCGTTGCCTTGACTCATCCATGTGAGTAGGATTACCCTCCTATAAAGTCCCTCTTTCGGTTCAGTTATGAGTCAACTTTTCCAAAAAAAGAATTGGAGGTGAGTGAAATGGTATTCGGATTTGGAGTACAGGTACAACGGCCTCCAAAAATAGACATCATGTACTCATCCGCCAAACCGCTACCCTCATACGACTCACATACGCACGATATTGGACAATTTTGATAGAGACTCGTCATTAGGGATAACTCGTCCCTCAGAAACTTGAAACTCTAAAACTTTAAAACTCATCCAAATCGCGTGCTTTTGCTTTCCCAAACGCACACATGTCGTGTCTACATCGCTAGAGCTGAACTCACAAATACACTGAATACACCATAACGTGCGTGAGCAAACAACTCGGACGAATACTTAACGATATAAATGAAAGCTTGTCCAAGTGGACATGGGACACCACAAGTGTCCTCAACAGTACTCAATACTCAATACTCACTGCAAATTTCACCTTTTTTTACTATATATTCGAATTATCAGTCTACACTCTTGAAACGCCCTCCGAGACACAACGACTCAAGAGTCTACAATCCTCGTTTCATATCCTGAGGAACGACCATATTTAACAAGCCATCAGGATAAGACGTAGCTATAGAGCGAGAAAATAACGCAAATGCGACATTGAGATGCGAATTCGTATTTTACAATTGCATGCATCTAAATATTTAAACTGTCGATATAGTGGCACAATAATTCGTGCCAAATGACTTTACAACTCATACTGAAATCTTCCCAAAGCGTGTATGAGATCGTGCGACTCGATTTATTTTTGGGCTTTTCGTCGGCTGATTATTTTGAGATTGTCAGCATGTAATAGAATAGCATCATATTTTACAGTATATAAATACGTACAAGCATAACCCCATACACTGTAAGGTTACTGACAATTCAGTTGCACAGATATTCCATTTTGGGAATCTCAAACGCATAGGTTGCGCAAGTGCTTATGATCTTTTCGCCAAGATCCAAAACATATTTTGGGGTTCAAGGATGAAAATGCGACATGGATTTTACCCTTTGTAGAGTCTCACTTTGCATTTTCACATCCACATCGCAATTTGTTTGCTATCGTCACACAACTTGACCGTACTTATTCGCGGTACTTTATCACAAGCACTTCCAATCATGAACATTACCGCAGCTTACAAAAATAGCTTTAGTGTCATTCCAATCCGTCCCAAACGAAACGTATGTGCTGTTCGTAAAGGTGAGCCAATCCCATCGCACGCATTCCCACTGTATCACTAATCGCGCTTTCATAGTAATTTTCCTTGGCGATCGTAATGTTGGCAAAACAAGCCTGTTGTTATCCATGGTGAGCGGAAAAGGAGTTGAGGATGCATTCAAATCAGAATTAGTCGGAGCTGATTACTTGTATAAAGTTGCCGACTGTGCGCAACAATTGCCAATCAAGGTGCAATTGTGGGATTCAGCGGGTCAGGATCGATACGGGCCGGAAGGATTGAGTAGAACCTATATGCGTCACGCTCACGGAGCTGTTCTTGTCTATGATGTGACGGACCGCCACTCTATGCTCAAGGTATTCCAATGGACCAACACTTTACTTCGAGAGTACCATAATCGACCATTTACAGTACTCTTGGTTGCCAACAAGACCGATTGTCCCCGACACAATCGCGTTATCACAACAAAGGAGGGACAAAGGATAGCTCGTGCTATTGGAGCACAGTATGTTGAGTGTTCAGCCAAGCAAGCTTCTTTCACGCAATACGCATTCAACCGGTTAGCTGAAAATTTGAATACCTCTCACGTATGGAGACAGAACGGTTTGAGAGCGGTTACGGCGTGGTGGATTGCTTTGATGAATAGTAAAGTATGTCCATTAGATTCGTTCCATACGCGGTCACAATCCAACTTGAGAGATGACGTGCGGATTCCTTACGCTCGAAGACACTCGATCAATTATCCCGAAACCGTGACAAAAGTACCTTCTCGTCTGATGAATTTCGCTCGTACGTCCCCACCCAAAGTTTTAGTTACGAATTTAATTTCATTTTTTCGACACGATTATTGCAATTTATTATCGTAATAAACGGTTTGCATCGATGAACTGGTACACTTGTTTTTGTCCACTATTTCGTTTTCTCACGTTGGTTTTTGACAACATAAAGTCGAAAATGGTCTGACTTTAAAGAAACAGTTTCTTTTCGGAAACCGGTAGTGAGATGCGGTACAGTACGTTAGAGTGACCACTCGAATCGAGGCGCACTACGAATCGTGGGTCGCATGCAAAGTGTGACGAAGTCGCAGTGTACACAATTCAATTCAAACTTTTTATTAAGAATTCGACATACACCACATTTCATCACATTTCTCGTTCTCCTGGTCTTGTTCTTGGTCAGTGACAAGTCATAAAACTTTCGTACTTGTACCATATTCCAGTCCGCAAAACGCCATTTCAACTACACGATTTGATGCTATCGTATTGGTCGAAAAGCAACGGGCTCTTTAAGCTTCGCGCTTGGTGCACCGCCGTGACCTGCACATATAACCCAAGGTGATGGTGAACCTGTTCTTGCTTTTAGCCTGTCCCCATTACAATTTGCTCTTTTCTCCCGAGCAACCGATTAGTATGCAAATCTCTAATCTCACCACTTTTGCAACGATGGTCCATCATACCAGAATGAAAGCTTCTGACTGATGCCGTCTTCCTCGTCCAAAAATTCATTACTCATTTGACCAAATGCAATAAACTTTGCCAGAGATATCTCTATAAGTGGGATGGGTAACCGAGGGGTACAGCGTAGAGAAATCAGCTTTTAACAACGTTATAACCAATCTCTCACAGGGCCCTTAGTAGGCAAGTTACTTTGCACGAAACAAGACGAACTTAAAGGTCAACGCTATCTGACTGTCATAGTACGTTTTCAGTCATTTAGTTGACTTTTGATTATTCAGTCACTTTGAAGGCAGCGAATGAATTCCTCTAAGTGTTTGATTACACGATCTTAACGCGATCTTATCCAACCTCCCATACTTTATCCCACACAGATCTCAGAGCCTTTTTGTTGATCACCTTTATAGTGAGACACTGTGTAAGACCGACATAAACCTTTCTGACCACTTGTTCCTCGCATTTGCATGAGCAAGTGCTTCAAGTTACATAAACCTGAGAAAAGGATGTACCAAGTCAGCTGGAACCCACCGTTTCTAGCTTCGGATAGCCACTCATACAAATCTTGTATCTAAATGTCGCATGACTGTGTTACAAAGCAGAAGGTCGCTTCATTTTTCTCTGCTCGAGGCGATCTTTTGAAGAGTTCCATAAAAAGTATGCTGAATCGAAGAGAAGCAACTGGACTTTATGAAACTTCCATTTTTTCTCGAATTTCATCACTTCTTTCAACACTTTATGTCAGTTTAATATTTTCTTTGTATCCGTCAAGTTGATTCGAAAGGGCTTTTGACACGCTGACAATGAGTCCAGAAAAGCTCGCTGTCAAAGGTACGGACACACGCGTTGCTCTTTGACTCACCGACTTACAAAGACGCACTTAGTGTTGAGGCTCCACGGGATCGCTTCTGATGGAACGAAAGGTTTGTCAAGTGCGTTACTAAACAAGGCTTGTTATAACAGTTGTTGTAGCACTTCATCTCGCAGTGCGAATACATCTAAGCGGAAACACTCATACGACCAAAGTCAACTCCTCTCATGAGTACAATGAGAAGTTTTACTTGTGCGTACTTTGTATTTAACTCGCATCAATTCTAAGTTTTGACTGCAATCAGTGAGTTAAAGAATAAAAGTAAAGAGGATATGGTGCGAATTGAGGTATTGAGGGGCAAGAAGGCAATCGGGACAAAGACTCTCAAATTGGACGAACTGATTCAATTAGATGCAAAAATGACAGAAGTGAAGGTGGAACTATTAGAACTGAGTACCACTGTCATCATCGAAATGGAAGTTAATGACCATCCTCCAACATCCCAAAGCAATAGTGAGGCAGAGGAGGTACAAGTGCCTCAAATCCTCATGGAGGAGAGTAAAACACAACCTCAAAAAGAGAGTCCCTCAACCTCAATAATATCGCATCCCACTCCTCGACCTTGGTTCATGCGCTTAACATATTACTACGACGTGAGTAAACGGTTATATAACTACTCCACCAGCTTTCCAGTGGTCAATAGTGTCGCTCGTCTCGGGGAATCCGCAACTGATATGGTTTTAAAGCGAATCAGCGGCAAGACACTTTTGGATATAGATAAGGAAGGGTTGATGCCACTTCTCTCGCTTCTTGATGACACTTTGGATCAAGCATTAGCAACAGCTCTTCTCACAGTAGCTCAAAGTCAGTCGTACATCGTCCACAAGAAAGACGTTATGTCCGAGAAGATATCGCACGTGGCTCACAAGTCAGTTTTAACTGTAACCGATACAGCAGAAAATGCCATTCAAGTAGTTTGCAAAGCGAAAAATTACACAACTACTCAAATCGTCAATGTATCGTCGAGTCTGTATACTGGACTATACGGTACTACCTTATCGATTTTCAGCCATATTCCGTATCTTGGCGCCAAGCTTCGAACGTAACAATTTTCCAATTGGAAAAGGATGCACGTTACGAAGCTTGGCGCCAAGTACAAGTGATGACATTATGCTATTTCTATATTGAAATCTGTGGTTGAAGGTTGAACGAAAGAAGTGATCCTGAGTGATAATGAGTCAAGCGATGCGAACTACTCGGCACAACGAATGATAGTTGAGCCCTACAATTAGCTCGCAATTTGAATTGATGGTTTTTAAGTGTATTTTTACTAATTAACATTTCAAGTTGAGATTTTTTGTATCAATTACGTGGCAATGTTCGGATTCGCAAGTCGAAATGGACTCCGTCATTGTACTTTCTCGAATGGACTTGAATGGATCGATCAAGCTGCTTGCGAAGTAATGGGACAATCAGTGTGAGGAATCCATCCTTCACCTCGGGCGCCAAACGAGGTAGTTCTACTCCTATAGGAAAATGACTTCCAGGCTCAATCATCTCCAAACTCGCTGTTTCGAGTTGCTTGAGGGAAATTTTTCCAAGTTTTTTTCGATCCACTTTATCATTCACAACGTGAGCAAGCCATAAGCGAATATATTGCAGCTTGCGTACATTGGATGTCCATGTGTATAAGAGATATTGTACTTCTGGAGAATCTAAATCAAAAGCTGGGGTAGGATGACGTATCCACTCTTCTGTCCATTCTGGAGTCATATCTCTTGCTATTTCTTCTGTCCCTGAACCTTCATCGAGCTCAGGTTGACACTCTCGAGATTCCTCTTGTGTGTTTTCCTTGATCAGATCAACCAGTAGACGATTTTCATCTTCTATATCACCAATTCGCTCTTCACTCTTCCAGAGATCTGTCTTGAGCTTTGAAATTTCCTGTTCTTGCTCACGCACCACTTCAATCAATTCATTACATTCGACCCTGTGTTGCTGTTGAGCAGCCATGAGACTCTGTTTTGCGATCGATAACTCATTCTCAACCATTTTGGCTTTTTCCTTCCACATTTCAGCTTCCTGATTGCCATCCATCAGGTCAGCTTGGTCATTTTGTAATTTTGTCAAAGTCGACCTGGAAGGCGATTGTCGTGATAATTTCTCTACTTGACGAAGTGCTTGTAGCTTTTCCGCTTTCAGATGACAAATAACCTCTTCAGCATCTAGTAGATCGCCCTCCAGTTGTAGTATTTTGTCTTCTGCTGCTTTCAGCTCAACCTTCGCTGTCTCTCCATTCTTATTCTCCATTGTGTCTTCCGGCTCTGACTCTGTCGAATTTTCCCTTTCCTGCTCTTTCTTTGGCATCATCACCAAGCTATCTTGAAACTCTCTCGAAAGTATCGATGCACCCTTGTTGTTGTCCGCTTCTTCACCTTTTGTGGAAGCATTTAAACGCTCTACCAAACCATTCTTTTGCCACATGTATGCCAGAATGCAAATTATATTCTGACCAATCACTGGCCTTGTTACTGTATTTCATCCAATCATTTCATCCATTCAGACAACAATTCAGTAATAACCGCAACATTTTATAATTAAAAGTTCTTATACTCACTGGAAATCAATCGGTTATTGATCTCTATATGAAGCCCTCATCCAGAATAGTGGTCTCTCTTGCTAAAGTTTCACTTTCCGCGTGACCAGATATCTGCTGAATCCTTTCATCTGTCTCCAAAGCGATACAATTACTTTCTTTTCGTATAATTGGTGAGGACTGCATCCATTCTGCTTCATTTTTCTGAGCGCGTTGGATTGTAATATACTTTTTCTCTGTTTTGACCACATCTTCCCGCTTTAAAAAGTACTTGACAATCTCCACATAGCCCAAATACGAAGCGTACATGACAGCCGATAGTTCGGGCTGCTGTATGAAGGAACGTGGTCTATCTGATAATTGCGGTGAGATGTAGAGTGCACCTTCTTGCTTCCCCAGCGTCTCAGTTGGTGTTATTGGCTTGTCCAAATCGCCATCCTCGATGTATAAAGCGGTCTTATCCTCAGTAAGACTTCCAGATTCCTCATTATGTCGACTCTCATTAATAGTACTCGCTACCGATATTGGAGTGACTGAAGGTGCCGATATAAATGAAGCGGTATCTTTCGGTACGGACAATTGCATGCAAGCGTTAATGTCACCATCATTCTGATCGATCTGCTCGACAATCTCCATAAACCGCGCTATATTTCCCATACTGTGACACACTGCAAAATGGTACGGATATTGTGTCAAATCTTCATGCACACCAAGTGTCCGTATCGATATTGCATTTGGACCATTTTCTTCTCGATATTTTGATGAATGATACGCTATTTCAGAAGACATTGTAAGAGTTCCCACCTCATTCAGACAGCTTATTGGAATGTCATTCCGACTACCTATCAAAGATGGTGCAAATTCTTGATGTGTCTGTAGTTTTGGCCGATCTTGGAAATCGATTTCCAGTGCTGCTCCTCTTCCGATAAGTCCGTGACGCTTACAAAAGCGAAAATACCAGCCGTAAGATGCTTTAAATGGACCCAAATTGTGTTTCTGCGAAATGGATTTCGCTTTTTCTTGCACTAATGACGAAGATACTTTGATTTTCCTCTCTTTAAGGTCCATAATCCATGCAAGTAATTCATCCTCAAAGGCCGCATGTTTGGCTATGCCTCCACGTCGACGCTGATCTCGTTCTCGAAGACTGCCTTGTAAGTATCGCTTCTTTATATCAACACTGCGTTTCAAAAGGCGAGAAATCGCTGCTGCACTCACTCCATAATTACGAGCGCATTTCGAATTTGTCATTTCGGGATCATTCTCAAAACATTCGATTATTTCAATGCGCTCGCGATCCGTAAGTCGTTTACCGGAGCCTCGTTTTCCCATAAATTACGCTTGCGTCTCGATTAATTTAAAGGGAGGTCCACTCAAGTTAATAGTATGCGATTGGTCATAATTCGATGGACTCGATGGAATATGAATTTTATCAGCTGTAAAGTATCAAAAGCGAGTTTATGGGCGCAAGTATGTGTGCTGTTCTGCTTCGTTGGTGCACTTGGAAACTCTGTTACATCCGAGGATTAGGGAAGCTCAAAGGTGGCGTTATGGGAGCGGTAGGGGGTAGAGCTATGTAGGAATTCCGCTAATATCATCGACAAACTATGCAGCAGCGAGGTCTCCCATTCGATAGATACTATAGGACGAACTTTTGCTTTCTCATCTTGTTGTTTTTATGGTGAGTTTGGCGCACGTGATTCCGTGGGAAACGCAGGGTATGGCTGCTTATCACGTTGGGTTGTTCGACTTTTAAGAGGTAGCGAGAGGGACCCGGATGCACAAGTGGGCGAATGGACTTTATAAGCTCGATTCGACTAGTGCGAGAGAGTAAAATATGCCGCAATCTGATCACTGATCACTTTTCAAAGCATTAAGAAGTCTAGTTCTCGCATTATTTGCGTATTTGTACGGTTCATTCATCGGAATTATATACTGAGCGCTCCTATGTAACATTGTCTCGGGTTGTTTCAGACAGAGTACAAGCTGTACGGTACTAGTATAAACTGACATACGCGCATCGATTTTAGTGCTGCAAGGTTTCTAGGATGCAAATACGGAGCTGTCAAGACTTTAATTGGACGTTCCGAGCTGAAAGCTAAAGTTCAATTTAAAGTTAAAGCTAATTGCTCGAAGTGAGATGTGAAAAGTGAGGAAAGAAGAGCCAAAGTCATAAATGGTGCTGTTCGTTTTCGATCTGTTTGGTGTCTGATCTGATTTCGTTGCATGCATTGTTGATCCGACTAGAAGTGCTGGATGACATGTCGTTGTGTTTTTGTTATTGTTGTTGTTGTTTTTGTTTTTGTTTTTGTTGTGTGGCCTGTGGTATGCAGTGTGTCAGAGATACGGAGTGTAATGGTGCACTTGCTATCGTTGTGGTTTGTCCATGTTCGAATGAGAAGTAAACGAGCGGTCGCCTCTCTTACACTTTACATTGATTAGCAATGTGAGCGGCACAGAGGCGTGCTTGGTTCCTCAGTAGATCATTTGGAATGGTCTATTCAATCCAGCGGATACAAAACAGCAAAAAAATTCGCTTTATGAATAAAGGAGAATTTCTTGCTAGATCTATCTGAAGGATCAAGCCCTGAACACTATGAGAATAAAAGGAGCACTGACGTTTGCGTGGGAAAGAAATGCATTAGAGCTGAATTGGCTATGGATTCACACGCAACGTCCACGCGTTGATGTGCCTATAATCACGTAGAAATCCCAATCGAAGGACCTAGTTTATTGGTACGGCATGTTTGGCTGTTTTATTTCTAGAGAAGGTGAATTCATTCCTCACTGGATTATTGTAATATTGCATGGGGCATGTCCGTTTGATCCTGAAAAGTGCGCATGATTTAACAAGTGCATTAACGCATTGCCCATTTTTACATAATAATGAAACGACAATCCTGCTCCGAAAGATTGATCGAATTTTGACGGGGCGAAGGGAAGATCCTGATGCGAAGTGCATGTATACAAAGAAATAACGTCGAGTGTAGACACACTCCCCCGTTGTCCTTTAGGCGAAATCGAGACGTCGCAAAAGCGGAAGAATACAGCCAGCTTAGGAATTCCCCCTACACTGTACAGTATAAGGAATACTGGTGATGAGGACAGGTTTCAAAAACCCGATTGGTTGGAATACGAAAATTCAACTGCCATCAAGCTTTATCGTGATTGAAATACTCGAATATACCGATGATCCAACCGCCATGTCGTCCATCACGCAATCTCAAACTGGCGGGGAGGAAAAACTCACGCACAATTGTTCAGTTCCCAATGGGTCGCCTGTCCGAATGTCATGATTTGTTTGGTCCTATCATACCTTTCCTCGAGCCAGTAGAGCTCGAGAATTACTGTTTGGCTGTGCAGGAGACGCAGCGCGGAATACAGAATCTGATTAATACATCAAGGTGGAAATATTTCCTGAGAGTAGACTTCAAAATCGGTGATACTTTTTTTCAGGCAAGTAGCGTGGACAAATCTCAGTACACACGCTATAGAAGTTCGCTTTCAAGCAAAACAGAAGTAATCAAGTCACCAGTTGAAAGTGATCTCTTATCTGGATGTCTCGAAATGAAGAACTATCTTGCCATTGCAACGTTGCACCGCTGCTTTATGGATAATGTTTATATAACTGAAGGTGATATTGGATGTGTATCTGAGATCGATGGACATCAAGTCGACTGCGTCGCTTTTCCTACTTCCAGCGGTTTACTTAATCCCGGAATTGGTGTAGCCGGAAGAATACATAGTCTTGCTGGTCCGACTTTGAATTCCTATCTCATGAACAATAGGACCAACATCAACCAGAAATATGGTTCATTCGCATTTGCAACACCTGCTTTCGATATGGCAGGAGTGAAAAAGCTGATTCATTGTGTAGGACCCTACTATAATCAAAGCAAGTGCGACTCTAAGCTGTACGAGGCTTACGTGTTGGCTCTCCAGGAGATTTGGAACAGTGATGGCATCGATTGCGCCGCATTTGTATCCATTTCCACAGGCAATAATCGGTATCCACCTGAGGAGGCGAGCATTTTAGCATTGACGGCAATGCTGGACATGATGCGAAAGTTTCGCTGGAGGACAAGACTAGCAGTTGTGTGCATTGACAGAGCTATATATCAGAGCTTTTTGAGGGCCAAGGTTCAGGTGTGGAATACCCTGGCTAGCAATTATTTTCCATTTCCAAATATTCTCAGTTAATAAAGTCTTCTGATAAAAAGCATCCTGACGCGTAAGAAAAGCTTCAAAAGTGTTATCTGAGGTACGAAGCGACCCTTTCGTAGGTCAAATGTCACGCTCATTGAGACGTTTCGTGACTAATGAAGGCACATGCACTCCGGCGAGCAGCAAACACGGTGACAAAAGCCTCACATTCGACGCCATTAGGCACCCAACAAAGTGTAAGGAGATCATTTAGGAGGAAGCTAAATGAACCGTATGTGACGTTTCTCCTTTGGTAGCACGCTGCTCGAACGAATGATTTCGGAGACATAAAGGAGAATCTGAAGGTCTATTACCAGTACAGATTTGACCTCATTCATCATAATTGCTCTCTATAGCAATTGGAAGGTCGCCAGTCAGAATTTATTTCCCATCAAGAACGTGAGCATGCCATTGTCCAGGAATTAAGCACAAAGGTGAATATCATCAGATAAAGTGATGCACTCATTCTCCTATTTCTCAGATCCAAACGCTTGAAAACGCGTTTGAAACGCTTTCCAACGCATTCGAAACGCTTTCCAACGCATTTGTGTCCGAAATCGGTACACGCACACGCCAAATCCTGCATGGATGTGTTAATGTACTTTGGTGGCTTAGATGACTTGCAAGGGAAAATCATGAAGAAGATCGGGCATCTTGGAGATAAGGTGAAAGTGGTGGAACTGACCAGTAAGTCGGTCGGTAAATCACTCGATATCTTCAAAAAGAAGCAAGCGGAGCAAGAAGGAAGCGTGGAAAATTCTAATACCGCTGTTCAAAAGCGCTTCGAATGTCTCTCTGACTCGGTCGTAGAAGCGAATAAGGAAGTCATGCATCTAAAAGAGCAAATGAAGCTTTTCGTGAAACAAGGAAATGACTTGTCAGTCGAAGTTGAGGTGATACAGGTGCTGCAGAAAGAGGCAACAGAGTGGACTCGCACGGCTAAAGTCGATGCGGCCCAATACCACAGCAACCATGAGAATCTGTAAGATGTCCATTGCACTTCTGAATGCTTCATCTACTCCGATTGTAGGAAAAAAGAGCTGAAAGGCACATCCTTAGCGCTCGCCAGTGACGTCCGAACCCTGGCTGATCAGTCGTCTGCAATGCGTGTGGCCTTGCAGCAAACACATACGGAATGGAAACGCCAGCTGGAATCCATGAGGGAAGCGATGGACACGCGCGATAGAAACGAATGCTGCGACAGACACGAGCGATTGCAGGCTGTTACCGAGATGTTGAAAGCTAAAGCTCATGAGTCAAATGCCGAATACAAATATTCCCAATTACAGAAATGCAGCTCCGTGATACGAGCGGCTATGCAAGAGCACATGAGTATATGTGCAAAAGAATTCCGTTCTGTTTCCAATCGATACAAAAAATTAAAAGCTCAAGTTCAAATCACATTCCAAGAAGTCTCCAGAGAGATTGTTTGCTGCACGACAAAATGTACCGAGCAACATCATACTTTACAAAGATCTGTGCATCAATTGACCCAGAAGCTCAATATTCCATGCGCATGATCATATTTAGCCGCTCAAACCATATATTCGAGTGTTTCCGGGATCTGAACCGGCATGATAGACGGCTTACTTTTTGATGCATACTTTTGCTGATAATCAACTCGAAGATTGGTATATTTCTTTGTAATCTCCTGATAATTACCTACATAGTCAGAAATGGAATCAAAATTGGGTGAGTGAAAAACAAACCTCTTCTTTAGCTGCTTCCATGAGTTCTACTTCCAATTCATCGAGTGCGCCTAAGCGGCGGTACCGGAAAAGACGATCTTTTCTAGAGTAAAAGAGACGAGCGCTACATCCAAATCGGACAATCTCCATGACGAACAGACCCAAAAGTAAGTATGCGGGTACAAATTTGCTGTCCTCGATCCGTTGGAGCTGCTTGTCGCTGAGCACAGAAGAGCTGTCAGCGATTCAAACACAGGTGATATGCACCACCTTAATTTGAGCTCTTGTTGATGTTCACGGAGAAATTGGTTGATAGCAGTGCCTTGTGTGAAAATGATAATAGCGAATGCAAATTCCATGATCGCCAAAAAGAGAAAGAGATTTGACGAGCATGGAAGCAATACAGAGTACTTTGGGTTGAAAGTTCCGAACCAGCTTAAGCCAACTGTAATAAGCAAAAATGATCCAAGAATACATATTGGAACTGTGAAGAGAGAAAATATAGATCACTCGCATGTAATATCGCGAAAAAATTCGTCCCTCACCGTATAGCCATTCCGCTGCATAATGATTGAGGCCTAATGAAGCATTTAGTACTCATATGAAGGGACAAAAGTTCGCATGTATTGTACCAATGTATAAGCTATACACTAAAAGAATAATTCCACAAATCAGATCAACTCCGTTGAATATGAAAAGCGCACTTCCTGTGCAGCATTCAGTCAAGCAATCTCTCAGAGTCATTTTTGAGAAAAATTACTGATCACTGATATTACCTTATTATCTCAATTAAATCACTAAGTCACCCTTGTCGTCATTGGATGCCACCAGAGGCCATGGTTGCGGCTCCATTCGATTCGAATCGAAGATGTGGTACTCTAACGGAAAAGTCCACTTTTGTGTATCTCCTCCAATGGCTATTTCATATGCGAATCAATTAAAACGTATTCTTTATCTTCGAATTCCTTTTCTCTGTCCAACTTCCTTCATTTCTCCACTTGCTTGGAGCTGCTCACTTCTAGTTCCAATTCAAGTCCCGATGGAAAGCATACATATTCGCAAATACGATGAATCCGACATTCCAGCTGTAGAAACGCTTGACGCGCCAGTACAGGGAAAATACTGCCAGATTTTTGGTGTTTCTCCTCAAGAAGCGCCTAAAACATCTTCCATATTGCTGGTCGCAGTACAAACTTCGTGTGACCAGAGTGAAGAAAAAGTAATCGCATTCATGGCACTCAGCAATCAGTTTTTCAAAGCGCAGCAAGTATTACCGAGCTATTGCGAGATTCAAGCCCATTTGACCCATAATGAGCCAATGCAACAAATGCTTGGCCAAGGAACTTGTCTGATCATGACATCGTTTGCTCAGTGCGCCGATTGGTCTCACTGTAATGTAGTCACAAGTTTCTTTCACCATCTCTTCCATTTGCAAGCCAGCTTGCAACAAATAACGTTGCCAACAAGTGCTGTGATTGATTTAGAGAAGCTCAATGTCTTTCCTCACTGCTTCACGTCACGGGAATCGATCATCTCATCTTTTGGTGCTCACCTCTACTTGTACCATGCCGATCGAGCACAATATTGCACCAATATGCAAGATTTGATGATCCATCGAGCCGAAAGTTTAACAACTGATGCGGATCAACTCATTCATATTCAAGACCTTCTGCAGCAGAAAGATAGCGCATATGAACTGCAGCCGTATAATATGACTTCCTTTAAAAGCTTGTTGGAACAAGTGGAGCGAGACGATCACCAAGCTTGTTTTGTCGCTCACAGAGTCGACAATGTAGAAAATATCAGTGAAACCATCGGAGTGGCGTGTACAACGGATGATTTCAACCATCTTCCTTTGGATGCGTATGCGCATGCGAACATGTATGCAAAGATGTTTGGTGGGATGTATAGAGAGTGGGTTCATTCAAAGAAACCTCAGCAAGCTTTTTCTCTGGAAAAGAAGGCTATTTCACCATTAACTATCATTATGTGTGGACCACCAGCAAGCGGCAAGGGAACGCAATGTGAGCGTCTGGCCAAAGAATTTGGGCTTGTCTACCTTTCCACGGAGGATATACTTCGATCGCACGCACAGTATGGCACACATATTGGCCAGCGCATCCAGATATTCGTCGATGCTGGTGAGGTTGTACCAGAACATTTGATTGTGAGAGTTTTAGCCGACAGGATGAAACGCGAAGATTGCCGTACACGAGGTTGGATTTTGGATGGGTTTCCCAAAACTCAGAAGCAGGCGAACGCGCTCCTAGCCGCCAAAATAATTCCCGATATACTCGTGATTTTGGACCTTCCTGAAAACGAAGTAGTTGACCGTGTTTTGGGTGGTCGTATTGATCCTCACACCGGTAAGCGGTACCATCTGACACTTGACCCTCCACCGGCGAGCATCGCGTGTCGCGTTGTTCATCTAACTGATGACTCTGTGATAACGATTCGAAGGCGCCTGATCAGATATAATGAAACATGCCTCACCATACAAGCTGCCTATTCCAAATTGCAGGTAGAAACGATCTCTGTCAGTGCCATGGAATCTCCCGCCCAAGTTTCCAATCGTATCATCAAAGAAGTGTATCGGGTCAAGCAATGGCTACATCCCTTGCGTGTACAATGTCCTCCGAAAGTTATCATTGCTGGTCCACCAGCCGGAGGAAAAGGTACTCAATGCGAGCGTCTTGTTCGAGCTTATGGAGTCGTACACGTATCAACAGGAGATATTTTGAGAAATGCCATCCATAACGATCTTCCGATCGGTCTCAAAGCAAAATCATACATGGATGCTGGGCAGTTAGTCCCAGATGATATCATGAATGACTTGATACTTCTCCGTCTCCAAGATGAAGATTGTCAGCAATATGGATGGCTCCTGGATGGATTTCCACGCACCGGACCTCAGGCTCAAGCTTTATTGGAACATGAAATCATTCCGGACGCAATGCTTGTCTTACAAGTACCTGATGAACAAGTGATTGCTCGAATTTCCGGGCGTTTGATCGATCCAATAACACAGTTCTCATACCACAAAGAAATGAATCCTCCACCAGGTGACATCCAGTCGCGCTGTATCACAAGAGATGATGATACCCCAGAAGTAGTACGAGTGCGTCTGGAAGCATATCATGCCAATTCCAGTAACGTCTTGGATGTGCTTCGCCCCGTGTGTGATATTATACCGCAGGATGGCACAAATGAGATGAATGCCATTGCCTCCCATTTCATTGCGGCTATCGAGTGGCAACTAATCCGGCACAATTGCATCGCGATTTCGCATTTTAGCATTCAATCAGCATACGAAAAACAGTATCAGCAGTCCATTGACCGATTTCTCGCATGCATTTTCGACCACTACCCGCAGCGTGACTGCATCTTACTCTGCCTTCCGCAGGAAATAGAAAAAGCTTTATTGGCGACTTCCTTCACCAAGTTCCGAAAAATCACGGTATCAGAATTGGAGCAGTCTAGTCTGCACGACGAGATACTATTTGCTCATGCGCCGGAGCATGCGGAAGCTCCTCGAAACGGTGCAAAATTAAGCTCTTTGTATCAAGCAATTCGTAAACAAGTCATTAGGCGAACATCTCCGACGCGTACATCGTTACAGGTATCATTATCTCCCCAGGAAACGGTGTCTGAAGATTCTGCGGAAAGCATACTTCGAACTTCTTCCGTGGAAAGCGTCAATTCTGACGCATCCAAGCGCTCGTCCACAGATTCGGCATCAAATAAGAAAAGCCTCTCCAAGCGATTCGGTTCGTTCATCAAGTTGAAAAAAGCCCGACCAGGGTGTTCTGGGAATGACCCTGCGTCAAAGAAGCTATCTACGCCGAAGTCACCTTCTGAATCACTTATTCTTTATGCATTTCATCGAAACGATGTGCCATTCTTGTGTTCAGGTGTATCTGTCAATGGAATGATTACAAGCACTAACAAGAAGCAGTGCCTCCAAGGGAAAGCAAAAGGTGCGCGACTCAAGGGAATGTGGAACATCAAGACGAAGCGTTTGGCCTGTCGTTAGCTGCGAAATTCTTACGGCATAATTTAAATAAAAAGCTGATATATTTGAGTGGAGATTACACACTATACGCAGCTGCTTGCTAAATGCTGTCCACACAGTTGCCATCCGCTTCCACGACCACTAATTCGATAGAGTCGAAAGACTATGCGACAGTATAATCATGAGCAGATGCGCTTGTTCAATACTATGTGGAAGCGGCGATTTGATGAATTCGGAAAGCTACATCGTTAGCGTTACGACTCTGTATAGAGCTTGAAGTTGGACTTGAATCTGATGCACACGATGCGTAGAATACACATATCTGGCGACAAGACGAGGGAAAGCCCGAGTCAGGAAGTCTGGTCTGGAACGAGAATGCTCATTGACCAGAAATAGGGCACGATCCAAAATATGGAAGCATTGGAGGCGCTTAGAGTGCTCCGGCTTGTCCGAGTCAGGTGGCCAAGGGTAAAAAATTCGATATCGTAACAATGGAGGAAACATGCGTCATTTTGTTACAAGGAAAACCACATGGGATGCTTCGAAGCACCCTCACTACAACGGACATAAAACACATAATGGCCAGCCTGATTCTACAATAGTAAAAACGTGACGTCCGACATGTACGCTACAGAACGATATCCGAAATATCGAAACGAGGAGCTAATTTTTGACCACGAGAAGTTCCTTTGAGTGCGACTGGCAAAATCCACCCCTCCGAACCGCTCGGACGCAACCAAATTGAGACTGGCACCGTTTACCGCCACCATGCGAGATGCAGAATCCATTACCACGATCCTTCTTCACGCAGGTTGGGACTTGGCATTGGCGGATTCCTCCGTGAATATAGCACAATCCTTTCCGTTGCTGACCACGATGACATCCTAAAATCTCACAACGCTTACCTCCTCCATGACTCCGACAAAGACCTCCACCTTGTGAGCTTCGAGTACACTTCGTTCCGTGAATTTCTTGGAATCGGCATCGTGAACCGCCTCCATAGGCTTTACATCGTGTACAGTTGGGCACAATACACGTTTTAGCTCGATGCATTTGCTTTGGTGGCTTCGCGGTGATTTTTGGTTCAGCTTTTGGATTTGTGGCCATTTGGTATTCGTCCGTTCCTTCCCAATCCAAAGCTAAGAAACTTGCACGATTTTCGAGCTTTTGAGACGGGCTGAACGGCAGAGTCGGGCATCTCATGATTTGTTCAGGAGTTGTGCTTGTCTGCGGTACCAACAAATGCACCGGGAAGTCGTCGAACAGAGGCAAAGTCTCTCGGACTGCTTCGTCTATCGCGTCTGAAGCAGGCTCACACTTTATCGGTTCCTCAGTATCAATGGAGTCCACGGCAAAATAGGCAAATTCATCCTCGTTGATATTTGACGCGTAAGCAAAAAGCTTATCGTGGCAAAAGGTTTGCTCGTACTCATTCAAATAGTAGTCGCCGGGAAAATCACAAACATCTTTAGGAGTTACATTGGTACGTGGAGTGTATATGACGCCTGCTTTCGCATTCAGACCATGGTACGTGTCGGAGATTGGCGCTAAGGCATAACGGGGGTCTGTGATACTCAACACGCTGTCATTCGGAAGAGCAAAGCATTCATGGAATTGAGTCAAAGTGAACGCAGTATCGCTGAAACTCTCTATGTCATCCATATCTATCGCGTAATATGTGGATTGTTGAACTCTTGAATTATCCACAAATTGGAATCTGAAGTGATGAAAAGAACGACAACTTTGCTAAAGCATCGCTCAGCTTGACCAGGAATTACTCATAGTAGACATAGTACGTTCAAGTCAAAAAACATGCGGATCGACATGTGGAGATACACACTGATTTTCTAGCCGCAAATCGTGTCACTAATGCGCTTCCAATTCTGCAAGAAGATGGCGATGGTATGAATGCCATTGCCAACGCAAACTTTTAAACCAATCGTTGATGACCGTTTGTCTGCCAATCAAATAATGGCAGTAAAAAGCAAAAAGCAAAACCGGTAGCTCAGTTTGCTCGCATTCGCTGTCTTTCCTACCTCTGGTCTCTCAGGTCAGGATTACCTATAATTTTCTAAAGCGCGCATAATGAATTTTATTTGATCAGCACAGGGGTTACTCGTGTATCGAAGGAAGACCTCATTATTAGATGGTTTTTCTCTGTTTGCTCTTTACATTGTGGCATTTCTTGTTGTTTTGATCGCTGTTTCGTATCTTTTTCTGCTCCGAATTTCTCATACACTAACATACTAGAATGAATGCTAGTGCCTTTACATGTACATTAAAAAAATTTGTGTCTTAAATAGGCGGGTTGCGGCTTTCTCTAAAGGCTACCGGAGAGCGGGTAGGTCCTCATACAAATTTCTGATGCAATTCGCTCTACAAATTCTATTCATTTTTAAATTTACGTTCTTCAGCACTCAAGATATCCACTCGAATTAGGGACATTCGAGAACATACACATACGCAACATACACCTCTCTCAATACGACCTATATCGCGCATTACATCGATAGAGTCAGATGCAATCTATCGCTATGAACCAATCACAAGCACCCACATGGTGGGACAATCTAAATTCGGATACGGCAGATCTTTCAGCGGAAGCGCTTTCTTCTCCTTTGCGATACGCTGACCGGGTGCATGAATCCTCCAAATCGCCATGCTTGGTACAACTGCATTGTGAACCGAACGTCTACAAATGTCGTCAGGCGTCGACATCATCAGTGTTGGCTGCACGGTTCCTTTCTCGTCAACACCTGCGTCTGATGGCTTCCATGGAACGGATAAAAGTGACCAGCCCGTCTAAACAACAACCGGCTGCTGGATCCAAGAGCGGAAGCCTGACTATCAAACATCTCCGTCCATACTTTGAGCAACCGATTGTGCTAGTTGCAGAAACGTTTGGAATCAGTGTAACATTACTGAAAAAGCGATGTCGCCAGCTGGGAATTGCTCGATGGCCACATCGACAAATCACGGGTTTGCGGAAAAGTATTGAGTCACTTGAACATGCTGCATCTCACTTGAATGAAGAGCAACGTCAGACGTATAAAAAGCAATTGGATAAACTGAAGTGGAAGCTGATTCTACTGCTTCACGATCCTCGTGGCAAAGAAGAGCGAATAGGACGGGACGTTTCGACCGATACAACTCCGACTCCCGATTCCAAGAATTCACCACAAAAAAAGGATAGTCCAGTCAAAGAAGACGCCGCTCAAGCACATCGAGTGACGTTGCCTCGCTTGGAGTATCTCACGAATCCAGTTTCATCCATTAGTCGGAATAGTTTGCCATCCTTACCTCCGCTTGGACTGACACAATGCACAATAGAAGCCACACGAAGCATGCTTCCGCCAATCAATACGCTTTTGTTCAGCAATGATCGCTTGTGAACTTCATGAAGCAGTCAGCCATATAAATCAATGTTTATAAATCAAATTTGATCAACTAAACATGAATAAATTTAAGAAGAGTTATCATCTGTAGTCTTCATTGAGACTGTACCAAGTCGGGATTGTTGCTTTCTCAATCTGCACTAAATAACGCATTTTGGCTTGCGTGTTATCGTAGATAATGTATTCTGTATAATTCCCACCCGAAACACTATGCGACGATGTTGTCGGCCAAATCGCGCCGTTTTCATCCACCAATCCATCCAAATTCTTTGCGTACGTTCCGTTGGAGCAGCAGCTATTGTAAACACGTAAAGGTGGTCGTCGAGTTACGTATCTGGCTGCAGTATGGTCTGGTCGGAGGCACCGCTTTGTTCGACCTAATGCCACATCACACAAAAGCAACAGCCTAGTCGGATTCGTTTGGGATTTTAAATCCTCACTATAGCCGAGAGATTTGTATGGCTGCAACATCACAACTTGATAATGTGCAAAGCTATGAAATGAACAAAGATTCACACACCATATCGGCGAAATAGACACCTGCCCCATATAGTCCATGATTTGCGTGCTCGATGCAAAGACCATAACGAAAAATCGTGACCCAATTATTACCTGAACTTGCGTGCCACAAAAGCTGCCACCGAAATTAGTGATTACAGATCAATTTTATACATATGGAAATAGCAAAACCCGCGCCGATACCTTGCGATTCTTGAGCTGCAGGAATGCCCGACATTCAATTTTATTCTGAATGCGGAATGCGTGAACAACTTTCCAATCTTTAGCAGATTTATCCAATTTCCAGTAGTCAGTGATGCGTGAGAATTCGAGACTGTCACTCGAAAGCGGTCGTAAATCGCACTGAAGCTGCGTGAAATACTCGTCCACAAAAGTTCTTAGCGCCATCCGATTGACTTCAAAAGTACTGCTGGGTGCATTATAATATTTCGTCAACGCATCCATGATGAAGCCGACCTTGCACAAGCAATCAATCTGATCAAAGACATGCGCTAATTCTGGTAACAACATAGCGAGCTGAAAACTGTATTCTCTGATTTTTGTCCTATCCACTTGGGTGGCAAGTTGCTCCAAAATGTAAGCAAGCTTACGCCAGATCTACCACACAATCCATGGATTACTAGGAACAATTATCAGCCCCTATACTCACCTGACGGGCACTGAATTTCGACAACTTACGAGGTTTGCCGGAAGGCCATTTCCATTCTAAATGAGATGTACATCTTCTCCTCGACGTTATTATGCAAAATAGTTGAAGAATGTCATTGTGTGCAAGGACGATATCCCTATATTCTACACATTACTTAGAAAAACCCCTGGTTGCAGGAATGAGAAGTACCTGATGACATCTTGGTTCGATTCGATTTTCGTGGCAGTTCGTAACGTGTCCCAGTACGTCTATCAGTTCTTTTTGTAGGTCTCAACTGACTCATGTCCTAGCGTTAATGGTCGGCTGATGCTCAACTTTCTTTAACGGCTTATGTTGTGTGCTTTTTATAATGTACAAGAGCAGAGTTGGGCGCGACGACAGTTTGCCATCCGCTTATCTCGAATGATTTCAATCAATCATTTTGAAGTGTCAATTTCGATCAAGGTTAGCACGTGGTGCAGGCACTTTTGATTCGTAATGCTCTGATTGATGGAATGAATGATTACTTCTCATTGATCAATATCTTAGAGGCTTCAAACAGATCGAGCAGCGGGAAACCTTCCGCTACATGTGCTAGTTTCGAGCATTATAGCTTGTAAATTGTCGAGACGACATCGCTATACATAAACGACACCTTTGTTGTTTCCATGGTCCCAACTTCGGGTAGGCATACATCGACGTACAGTGGAACTCACTCAGCCGGACGATTGCACGTATATCTCTACTCCAAGCTTGAATAACAATTGCTCATTGCGACGTGCGATTTAATCGAGTTAATGCCAATGCGTAGCTCCCCTAAAGCTATTGTGCTTTTATGAAGCTATAGGAATACATGATCCACTCGAGTGCAATAGAACCTCTGTATAATCTGATGTGTTGAAATGTTCCTATCGTGGCATAGATGTCTGCTGAATGCTAAAGAAATGATCAAGTGAAAAAAACGAGGATATATATGACATGAAAGCGCCATGGTCACTAATGACACGACATGAATCGTCTAAACCAAAGACTCTCCATCTATTTTAGAATTGCATCTTCCTGACAACAGTTACGCTCTTGAAAAGGAATTTGACAAAGTGAGACCTTTGCCACGCGCAACAAGCGCAAACTGCGTGAGCCTTTGTGTGTGTCACTCTCGTCTGTGTCTAATAGGATCTTTTTGCCTTAAAATACTTTGCTTGTATTGACGCCGGCCCCGGGTCAGAGCGCACATGGAGCTGGAATAATTGACTATAGCAGATGTACACACTTGAAGAACCCAGTGGATATCTTTTACACTTCTTTATTTGTTATCGAGAATTGTTGAATGAGGGCCCAGTGGTGATATCTCAATTTCTATGGCTGCATCATCCAGGCGTGAATGACGTTTCCACACAGACGATACCTCAAGAAACAGCTTCCCAAAAGCTAGATCGTAAATGCTGTAGTATGGTTTAGTATGGATCCCCTCCTTTCGAAATTAAATCAGCGATATCGTGTAACTCTTAATCTCGATCCTGAAATGGACATATTTGGTATTTCTTCATTATTCAGAGCCAGAAAGAGCCATCACCACCTCTACAAAGCACAAAAGGCACCTGTTTTGCGGGTTGAATTGTTTTGGAGAAAGATATGCTGAAGCTTGTATTAAAAATTGCCAAGTCTTTAATGTGCATACACCTTCATACTAGAGCTGCTTGTCGTTCCGTTGATAAGCTGGCTCACCGATGTCAAAAGTCTTATTTTATGTTGATGAGGGGATCCACGTGCTTGTTAGATCTGCACATGCATGTGCAAAAAAATCCCACTTAAAGTATTACTCACGGTACCTAGACGATGCAACCACGCTCAAAATTGTCATGCTTTACAAAATGCGCTAGGAAGCAATACATCCGCACGTCGTCAAGCATAAGCATCATCATTTACGCTATATTTGACACGACACACAATTAAATCCACTCAAAACATGGTTCCATCACGCAAAGAGAGACTACTAAGAAGTTAAATGTTGATTGTCTGTTTAGCAGACAACTATGGAATATGTAGGCTCGAAGTTGATTAGTTTAGAGAAAGAATTAGCAAACCGATTCATCTATGAGAATTCCGCATACAAGTCTGCACACGTTAAAACTGGACAGTGGATGCGGTGAAAGAACATGTACGTAGTCTGATCTTTGTTTCATGTATTTGACTTTGATTTGGTTCTTATGAAGCAGCCTGCTTTTTCGAAAGTAACGCTCAGAGAGGAGAAGATTTCCTGGTCAAGAACGCTTCGATGACAAACTCGGATATTTACTGTTCGTATGATTCTCCGATCGAGTAAAAAATATCTGAATGTGGAAACACAGGAGATAAGATTGACCTCCATAAGACATTTCGATCCTGTATCATCGAACCCTCGCGGAGCGCGGCGCTAGTAGGAAAGGCTTCAATGTCAATAGACCAGTCATATAGGTCCATTAATCCAATTAGTGCTTTCATGGCCAAAACATACTCCCTGTTACTCGCTGGAACACACACCAAATTTTCGGATCCAGAGGACATGAACACCACAATAGGACATGACGCAGGGCAGTCTCTCCGAAGAGCGTCTAATACATTCAAATGGATACCGTATACTTTGCTTTCGGCTTCAGCTAAACCTGAGCGTGAGATTACGGGATTCACAGGTAATGATGATAGACCTGAATTACCTGGATAACATCTGATCTCCTCATTCTCGTCCATCAGGCAGGAAAACTACTCTTCAATTCTTCTCCCGTGTAGCTGATAGCAACCCCAACTGTCACTTTCTTTACGAATTTCAGTAGAGCACGAGGAATCACGACAATATCGACTGAAGAGCCATTCACCTGATAGCTTACTGCGATGTTGCGCTTCACAAAGTATACGTAACATTGCATCAATGTTGCAATGGCGACGTAAGTTTTCATCTCCGAGCAGCTATTTAAAATCTCAAATTCTGGTGGATCGTATGGATACCGTTCCGTTTTTGGAACCCTCGCAAGAAAGTTATCATCATACTTTGGTAATAATTCGGGTAGATCAGTCGATTCTATTGCTAAATGGTATTTGAGTCGGTTTTTCCATACTCCGGAATTAAATAAGTCTTTTCGCAATTCCCGACTGCGCTGAACAGCGATTAAGTAGTTTTGAAGTCCTCTGTGTTCCAAAAAAGTAAAGATTAAGCTTAAAGCGTCCGAACATTCCACCAAATTGATCATATCAGCACGTCTCGTCCTTAGCTTCTTTGGTAGTGGCACTTCGGTCACGCTTAACTGTTGCATTAGTGGCTTTAAACATGGCGACATATTCTCTTACCGTCACTGTTTCAATCAATCCTATGTACTTTCGACTATTTCGATCAATTAGATCCACTTTTGACTACATCTGATTGATTGAAATCGTAGCGGTAAAAAGATCGTAGCCATGTCCAAAGTAACTAAAGGAGCAGTTATAAGATGTACATCATCGCGATGCCATTACACAGTAGCACCTGGCATGAGAAAGCTAGACCTTGCAACAAGAGCTAATGGGAGTACTATGAAAGACTACTGCTTGATTAGAGAATTCGACAGTAGCCAAGTGGCTACTAATATATTACGTAACATCGTCCGTGTCAACAAAAATTTACTCAATTGTTTATATGAAGATACAGATGCACGATTCATGAAAAATTGCATCAGCGCATACAAAGTCACAAAATCTCAAACTTCCGTGTTCTTCACTTGGATATGGAAACGTTTGCCTTCTTATTCATTGAGTTGGCGACATGCCAGATATGGTGTAAAGTTGCTTACAAAGTGCATTAAATTACCATGAGATATGGCTGATAAGGATGCGCTCCCAGCGCTACCTTCGACTTAATCGAGAGAGAAGCGAGGGTATTCCAAGGAGAAGGACTTCACTCGGCTTCATTGTGCTTTACGACCGATATCGTGCTCGCGAGTCATATTCTCGCATATTCGACTTCCAGATTGGCGAATAGACGGAAATTAGTGTGCGAACTACGAGTCTAGAGAATAGTAGATACTCTGTATTTCTCATACCTCAACAAATATGAGGTATCGACGAAGCTTCGAATAGGTATGAAGTCTGATTTGTCTGGTGGTACGGGGCTGTTGATTCTCCATTCTTCCGTCTTTGTCATTGAGCATGCACGTATGGGTCGCACGAAAAGTCATTTATTTTGCCAATATGGTGCATTTTCACATGTATGCATAATAAAAGTAGTGATGCTGTGATGTAGCCATCCAAATCGCTTCATTGCATCGAAATTAAAATTCGCCACATGGTTGACAAAAATGTTCATGCCAGCTAGGATTTTGTATTCGCTACAGGTGCTAGAAGTTTGTACCAAAGCCAAAGTGCAGGAGAACGAGTCGGTACATAGCCCATAGTACACTATCGAAAGGTTTGGCAAATCTGACAAGACCGCTCCTGCAGTAGGAAGCTTCTGCTGACAGAAGATTTGGATATCTTGAGGCGCACAAATGCGTGTTTGATCTGCAAAGGTATAAATATTCCGTTCCGAGTGTAAAACAGAGTTTTCAGAAACCCAGATGCATGACAGAAAGAGAAATCCGGCCTTTTAATGGTAAGGAATCATACTAGGGCTTAGGATCCGGGTTTCTGGAGTGGGGAAGACGTTTTGAAAGACAAATAGTTCTGGCACAATCCGCTTGTGGTTTTTATTGGCCTGAAGACGTGAAGGTGGACTTATTAGGCCATTACCTACATGGCATGGCTGAAAGGTATTTCAATAAGCAAATTGACGTCGGGTGGAACCAGAACGCTACGCTCCGGTATGCTATGGAACGCATGCTTCAGGCTTTTAAGACAAATACTACGCCCGCACAAGAAATGGATCACTTTACGTGCCCAAAAGATTCAAGAAAATCGTGGATCGAGCAACTCATGTATTTGAACGCCGAAGCAGGGGCTTCAAGTCGAGATTTTGACTATCTGGTGCTAAACAACATTGTCCAGTACGCATCACAAGAAATGAGAATTGTTCTGATGGCCAAGGTCAATCATCAAAGGACAGATTACTTACAGCAGGCAGAAGAGCTTGCACATTTCACGCAATCTTGGGAGTCATGAATGACAAATAAGCGTATTGAAAGGAGATTGTTGGCAATTCAAGATCGTAGCTATGCGCAAGATCAGGGAGTCAGAGGGAACTAACAAGCGTTTGGAGAAAGCGTGTGGTGAGCACGTTCAAGATCGACGGTTCAAAGAGAAATGACGATGTTTTCTGTGTGGTAAAAGGGGCCACGTCATGGCAGATTGCCACACCAGATACTCTTATGAAAATAACGACTCAGTTTTCACGTTGGCTATACCGGATCTGCAGGATGGCCTTGGTGACACATAGATTTTGTACAGTGGAAGCAGCAGGCATCTAACTAGTAATGAAACTTGGCTGGACGACTGTGAAGACGCCGTTGGAACATGTGTGCAGCCGGACGGAAAACCACTGAATATAACCAAAAGAGGAAGTGTCCCGCTCATCCTAACAGCCATGGTACAACGACGCATAGTGGCAATCACTGATGTGTATTACGCTCCAGGTTCAAATCACAATCTGCTTTCATATAGGGTCCTGGACATGAAGGGGTATACACTTACGAGGAGAGGCACACAGAGTGTATTGACGAGCAGAGATGGGAAGAACATTATCTTCGATGTCGAATTGATGCGACATGAAATCACCGTTCGTGCGAAAGTACAGAAGATTTGTTCCAGCTCACGTGAAGTAATCATGGCGGCTACGGGCGGAAACGCAGATAGTGGAGAAAATCTATCGGATCATATCCGAAAGGGTTCCCTCATTGATTTTCATCGGATTATTGGACACCTTAATTCCGATGACGTTGAGAGACTGGCCGAAGATCCTGCATTGGAAATCGAAATAACGGATCGCAGGAGTCAAAAATGCTTAATCTGTGCTCAAGGAAAGTGGCCAAGGAGCCTTCAATCGAAACAAGATTCGGGCGAGCATTCGCCAATTGATCGAATTGATGGAGTTGTGTGTTCCGATTTAAAGGGCCCAATGACTCCTCGAGATCGGCTTGGAAACCGATATATGATTAATTTCGTGGATTCCAAAAGTAACTATGCGAAGGGTTTTCTCGCCAAGACAAAGGATGTGGTGGCAAAACAATTCGAAATTTCCTGGTCTATTTCGAAAAAAAATTCGATTGCAGGATCCATGTCCTACGCACCGATTTGGGTGGAGAATATCAAAATATTGATCTGTTTTGCAAGAGCCAAGGCGTGACTAGACAACGAAGCGATGCGGGCAACCAAGCGAGCAATGGTAAGCCGAAAAGATGCATTGCACTATTGTGAACATGACAAGATGCATGATCTTCTCGTGTGGATTGCCGTCGACCTTCTGGGGTGATGCGGTCCAATATGCGGCTTACGTGCTTAACCGCTCACCCACAAATGCTAACACCGGAAAAGTTTCTCCGTTACAATTTCTGACGAAGCAAATACCCACTCTTGGTGAGATCGTGATTTTTGGCTCTGCATGCACAGTTTTCGAGTCCCAAAAAAGAAAAACTATGCGGAGGGGCCAACGCGGATTTATTGTTGGTATTGGAGAATCAACAAAGGGATATCACGTCTATCTACCAAAGGACCGAATTGTGGTAACCACACCGCTCGTCAAGAGCATCGAAACTTCAAACGTCGAACAGAATGAGAAAATGCAACGAAGTATTGCTCAAGATGACAAAATAGCTACAGAAAACAAGGCGTGTGCGAAGCGAAATAAATCAAAATCGGCTTGGACTAGGGAAAGGCCGGTGACACGCTCAGCAAATAGCGGAAAAAAACGCGACTTCTCAAGAAAGTTCTGGCGAAGAGGCGAAAATGGACGTCGTGAACAGCGCGCATGAATTGGACCCGAAAAACTACGGTGAAGCTATTCGCAGTATGCAATAGAGTGCGTGCAAACGTCCATGAAAGAAGAATTACATGCGTTAGAAGAAAATGGGGTCTAGGACGTGGTACCATTGCCGAAGGATGCTCACAGTCTACATTCCAAGTGGGTTTATAAAACCAAAATGGATGCAAATGGTAACCTCGAGCGCAACAAGGCCAGGTTGGTAGCCTGTGGAAATGAACAAGGTTTTGGTCGTGATTATATAATCACTTTAGCTGCCGTCATGGATATGTCGAGTGTCAAGGTCATACTTGATTTGGCTAGAAAATGGTGAGTGCCAGCCAAGCACGGGGACACACCGAACGCATATGTGGAAGCTGAGAAGGAACCTGACTTGCGGATTTTTCTCCGTATACCCCGAGGAATGAAGATTAAACGTGAAGTGTTCGAGAAGCTGGGGGCGGCGAGTACAAATGAGCTCGCGCTGGAATTGCGTAAGTCACTACAGGCACCGTTCTCATTAGTAACCAACAATAATAATGCATACCCTTCCTAAATCGATAGTTTTTTACATTTGGTGCGCTTGTTGAAGTTTTTTGACGCCATCCGCTCACCACAAGCCAACACACAAACGTGACACAGCTTGAGCGACCTGAATGCCATGTGACTCCACCCTCGTACGACTAAAAGCGTAGAATGAACTGATGTTGTGCAAGCGCCACAGCGAGTACCCTAAGCTGTTGCTACGTGCGCTAAGCAGATGGACTGGCTTGGCGTTCAAGCTTCCGAAGAACCCGTCGCAAGCAACGCTGCTTGGGCTTTTCAAGAAGCCTTTCACTGAAGAAGCTGTGCGCACCAGCCCTGCACGAAAATCAAACCACTATGTGTGCTGTTCCTTCCTCGAACGCGCTCTCGTGTTCTGGATCGACCCCTGCGAGCTACTGCAGATGCCGATGGTCACGTGGGAGACGATGCGCGCGAAGGCGGAGAAGCTTCGAAGCACTCTCGTGTGCGACGCTGCTACGTCTCCAACGCGACGCTGGAACGCATGGTTTTTTCGGATGGGTGGATCCAGAAAGTACAGGAGCGACATGGGCCGTAACATCGGCGTATATACCTGTGCGTTTGAAATTCCTGTCTAAATAAATATTTTTTGGACCAAAATTTGATGGTGACAGCGACGCAATCACATCTGGTAAATGCGTTTTTTGGTGACCTCAAGGAACTGTCCGTCAAGGATCTAGTCGTCGTAAACAAGTTTCAGGGAATGCGCATCACTTATGACGACGAAGATGGGTATGGCATTAACCAAGAAGTGGCTATCCGTGAAATTGTACGAGACAATGGTCTGGAGGAGGCATGCAGCGTTCGCACTTCAATCGGTGAAGAACTAAGCAACTCTCAAGAGGAGAACGTGAAATTACCTGTAAAAAACCGAAACAGTGCAGCTAATATCAAGTCTTTTCAATCCCTAGTGGGAAGCTTGCTTTCGATTTCGAGATCCAGCAGGCCGGCTATATCATACGCGGTACACCGAGTCTCTAGACAAACTCATTCTCCAACCTTGGGCGATTACATATTAGCTGAAAGAGTTGCTAAATACTCAAAAGGAACAAAAACATTGCGATTGAGAATGTATGGACAATACACTGAATGTGATACAATTCGAATTGTTGGTACAGAGATGCCGATTTTGCTGCAGACCGGACGGATAGAAACTGGGTCACGGGCGGTTGGATCACTGTTGAAGAAATGCCAGTGTAATGGATGGCAAAAAAAACAGGGTGGTGTGTCGTTATCTACCTTGGAAGCAGAGTTTACGGCGGCGTCTGTTGTGGTCCTACAAATGCTTGGAATACGCGAATTACTTCATGAGATTGGGTTGAAATGCAAGGAACCTATGATTCTGTATGTGGATAATCAGGCGGCATTGAAACAGCTCGGAGGAGATGGTTCGTCAGCGAATTCGAAACATGTCGACGTGCGAATCAAGTTCGTAATTTCGCATGTGAAAAGCGACATTTTGATACCATGACGAAAGCAGTAGCTGCTCCACGCTTAGAGGAGCTGAGACCTTTGATTGGACTCAGTGAAGGTCAAGGATCACGTTCGAATCGAGATGAACTGCGTTTGAATAATCCTGGGACTGTGAACGAGGAAGCGGAAGGCAAATGAAGTGTAGTCCACGATGGAGGATTGTTGAAAGTTCAGTTCGACGAAGCTAGAACCGTGTTATATTGTGTATTGATGCGTGGACTACGTAAGATTAGGTAAAGCGGTAGGTTTCAACCAAGAACGAATACTTACTCTTTTTGCTTCGAATATCGTGCGCGTGGCCCGCGCTTCTCCTGACTCTGCCACGGCGTGATAGGACACTTTAATACGTTGAGATTGACAGCAGAACATGGGAAATGGGGGTGCTTTATTTTGGCCAGGAGTGTAGATTGTAGAAGATCTCTAGACATGCAAATTCGAGGACTTGCGTAAGATTATATTTTTTGACTCATCTCGAAAAGGCGTCAGCGCAAAACTAAGAAAAATGAAAAAAGCCGGATATGAAACAGATAGAAGCTATCAATTCAGTCCCGACACGAGCAATCGAGAGGGATATACTGGAATCGCCTTAACGAATCGGAAACACTAATAAGGAAGTCGGCTGCAAGACATCACATTGATCGAGCCATCTATTAGAGTTAGCGAGCATCCAAGTTGTTCTTCGGACCAGCCACTACGATATTCCAATGTCACTGCATTCCTTCTACACGTTGTACATTCCCCACTCCGAGAAGTATCGACCATCCAAAAGGCGTCATAACAAAGAAGCTGAGAATGATTTTCTCCGACATACTACTACGGTGTTTTCTTCGGACGATCGAAACATTTGGGAGTACCTTTTCACTGAAGATGATCTATTTTGGACAATCCAGTCGTCAAAGACGAAAATAACGGCGGCACACGATGGTTATGATCGATTACTTCATCTGCAAGCAGGTAAGGATCTTCGAGCCCGTGCATTTTTACCACGGAAATTTTACGAAGTATCAAGGACGTGCCTCTATCAACCATAATATTCACAGAAGCGATAGATCTCGTCCAAGTCACAGGCGTAACGCACTTTTTAATCACGACTCCAAGTTAGGCCTAACGATAATCGCCTATCGACAAACACCCAATTCTCTTGATATTTTACACTCGGAACGAAATATTTATACCTTGCAGATCTATCAAACACGCATTTGTGCGCCTCAAGATATCCAAATCTTCTGTCAATGGAAGCTTCCTACTGCACGAGCGGTCTTGCCAGAGCTTTCGAAAATGTTGGAGAATGGCTACTATATTTTTACCACTATCGTTCTCAATCAATCATACTGTATGTAGTCAACAGTGAATATAATTGATTGAAACAATTACAAATAGTAGTATATATAATTGATTGAAACAGCAACGGTAAAAAAATATCGTAGCCATGTCCAAAGCCAGTAAAGCAACAGTTGTGCGCCACGGCAATGCCACTACCAAAACAGCTAAAATTGAAATGCGCTGATATGATCGATTTGGTGAATATTTCGGACGATCTGAGCTGATCTTAACGTTTTTAGACCACAGAGGGCTTCAAAGCTACTTGATTGCTATTCAGTGCAGTCGGGAATTGCGAAAAGACTTATTTGATTCCAGAGTATGGAAAAGCCGACTCAAATACCATTTAGCGATAAAATCGACTGATCTACCCGAATTATTACCAAACTATGATGATGACTTTCTTGCGAGAATTCCAAAAACGGAACGGTATCCAGATGATCCACCGGAATTTGAGATTCTAAATGGCTGCTCGGAGATGAAAACCTACGTCGCAATTGCCACATTGATGCAATGCTACGTATACTTTGTGAAGCACAACATCGCAGTAAGCTATCAGGTGAATGGCTCCTCGGTCGATATTGTCGTGATTCCTCGTGCTCTATTGGAATTCTTAAAGAAGGTTACAGATGGGGTTGCTATCAGCTACACGGGAGAAGAATTGTACGGGTATTTCACCTGTCGGATGGCGCGAAATGAGAAGATCGAATATCATCCAGGTACCTTCAGATCCATCATCATAACTTGTGAATCGCGTAATCTCACGCTCACGTTTTTCTGAAGCCGAAAGAAAGTATACGGTATCCATTTGAATGTATTAGACGCTCTTTGGAGACGCTACTCTCCGTCATGTCCGATTGTGGCGTTCATGTCTTCTGGATCTCAAAAATTGATGTGTGGCCCGGCGAAAAACAGGGAGTATGTTTTGGCCATGCAAGCACTCCTTGGATTAACGAACCTACAGGAATGGTCTTTTAAAATTGAAGCCTTTCCTACTAGCGACGCGCTCCGCGAGGGTTCGGTCTCACAGAATCGTAATGCCTTATGGATATCAATTCTATCTGTTGTGTTTCCACATTCAGATATTTTTATTCGTTCGGAGATTCATACGAGCTATACATATTTAAATTTTCGATCGTAGCGTTCTTGACCAGAAAATCTTCTCCGCAGGATATTCGGCATACCCATAAAATGCAAACTCAATGACTCTTGTAGGTTGGCGCCACAGCGCTGGAATTCGTCATTGATTGAAAACATGATGAACTCTCAAAAAAAAATATTTGTTTTGAAGGTACTCCCCCCTCCCACAAACTCGCAGGCTGCGACCGGATCCTTCATGACCGTGTTCAATTTCTTACATCTAGCCTATTATTTCACCACGCTACAATGCTCCATTCCATCCAGAAATATGCATGGCGGCGCACTTATCGAGATATTGCAGATCACTGAGGTGTTTGTCGGTCCAACGAGATCATTTGAGCCACGAAAGTAGATAAACTGATGACTCGCATCAATATTCGCTACTTCACTTTCATTTGTTGTCGAGAAGAATTGCATGTACCCTTAGCATTCTTTGATCAACGCACCCGTATTGTAAGCAGCTAAGAAAAGCATTCACTCGGACCACCTGATCTCAAGAGGTTCGCTTCTTCTTTTTCATCGCTATGTCTTAGAGTTCTCGTTTGAAGACGATCGTCAGCGCTTCACCCGTTGTAAAGTGAATTCAATGATATATCTATGTCTGAATGCATATACAGTCACCATTCTCATTAGTAAACACCACATAAATATAATACCCTCACATAACCGATTCTATTTACGTTAGTGGAACAAGTATCCGTCAGTATTGTTTTCAGGTGAGAGCCTCTCACCAAAGCCAAATACACGAATGCCAGGAAAGACGTCGCGCGTTCGACTCTCAGATCAGCAGAAGCTAGCGCCGTATAGTTATCACATTCAGAACCCAGATATCTTACTTTGTGCGCTAACCACATGGGCAGGTTCAACATTCAAAGTGAAGAACCCCCCCTCGCCAGCGGCTGTGCTGCTTCTGCTTAAGCATCCAGCTATAGAAAACGACACCCAGTCCAATCCAAACCGAAAAACCACTCACCCTGTACACTGTCCCCTGCTTGAGAGGAGTCTCGTAGGATGGATTGAGCGCTGTGAGCTGCTCAAAATGCGTATCGTAACGTCGGAAACAATCCGTGCGAAGTCACCGAAAATTAGGCGCGTCCAAGAGAGTAAAGAAATCGAGACACCCGTAATATGTACGAGTCTGCCTACTTTTTCTGCACGGCATCTTATACTTCTGTGTCGCGTTCAAGAGTTGCAGGACGAAGAAGATCAAGAAGAGAGGATCACTATAGCGATCACAAGTAACGCAGATGGCTCTTTCAGGGTACCGCTACTTTTTGTGGTCACGGTGAAAAAGCCATGGTGCTTTAGCACCCACACGGCTAACGAACTCGGAATAAAGTACACAAATGCAGCCAAGGGATAGATGACAACTCAACTCCGTACTCGGCTTGGGTGGTTCAACGATACGATGCGCAGCCAGGAACGTCACGTACTTCTTCTTTTGGATAGCACGTCGCCACACCGCGTGACGGACCACTATTCTCATGTCATGCTGCACATTCTGCCCTCAAAGTCAACAACCAATCAGCAACCACAAGATGCGGGCACTAGGGAGTAAAATCAGGGACAATTACGTGGTGGACAAACTGGACGCAATGCTGGAATCAAGTAGATGGGGTCGGAGTGGAAGACATAGACAATAGAGCCAAGCAACTCTACAACGGGAGCATCATAGTGAACATGCGTTGGTCCCATCAAGCATGGGACAAGGGGACGAAAGCCACTGTTGCCAACTATTGGAGTCATACTGAAATATTGCGGCAGACATAAATATGAACTTGCTTCTGAAATGAATGATCTTAGCAGTGCTCCAAAGCCAGCTCATTAACAATATACCTCTGTCTTTTTATCCTACTATACTTACGTTTACCTTCCACACATTATACCTTTTTGCTTCACTCTTGCTGTTTACTATTGAGAATGGTGACTGTACCCCAAAACATCAGTTATATACGACGTTATGCTGTATCCGACAGTTAAATTTATCCAATCAAAACGACCCATTCTGTTGCTGGAAATGCTTTTGTTATATCGTACACAATGTCCTTACTGACAGCCAATCTACTGTATTGATGGCTACTGGCTACTCAGCTCGTTGGCTCGTTTGATTTTTCTCATTGACCAACATGCGGCGCGGTCGAAATACCGAAAGCGAAAATAAGGGGAGGAAGTCACGGAGTGTAGGTTCTACTATTTAGTTAGGCGCGGTAAACCAAATACAGTTCTCCTTCAGAATACCGTCACAAAAAATACTTTAAAAATATATCAAGTATAGAAGGCATTTATACAGATACAGGTATTAATTAGAAAAGTTAAGCAATGCTGGATAAGATTGAGTGTATTTACCGGCAGTCTGTTGAGGCTACTGTCCTAAAGCAAGCTGCTTGATGCTTTCAACGAGCTCATAAACGTCGTCGTCGATAATCTTTGTATGGCGCCAGAAGTTTGCCACTGTGGTGCTCGTCACCGTCTCCCAAGCTTCTGATCCCACGGCATCCTTTGGAGGACGTCTACAGTATACAAAGACTCTATCTGCGTCTCTACATTTTCATTTCCTACATCTGCGGCTTTATCAAGCAGCTCGTCAAACTTACGCAAAATGTACCGGGTCTTCAACTGCTCCAAGTTGCTCTTGAACGACTGAATAATCCCTGCGTCCTGTGGCTGGAGGAAAAAGTCGTGTTGGGGGGGCAGCATTTTCACCGTGACGATCGAGAGCGGCTCAGTAACGCGATGAGAGGAGATATTGTCCAGCAGCAACAGGACATGGCACCCTTCGCTCTTCATTCTTTCGTTGAACCAGTAAGCGCTTTCGTAATTTCGAATTTTAGATATATCGATTTTAAAAGGGTATTAGCTCACTGCGGGTGACGGTATTCTGAAGGAGAGCTGTACAGCACTTACTCTTTTGATCTCGATAAATCGTGTTTTCTTTTTGCTTCTCCTGTGTCGCGTCCGTGACGACCGTACCAAGATTTAACACTTTTAAGCGCTCGGACTGTCAGCACATGTAAAAATGGCTGCGACAGTCAACAGAACGATAGTCCAGTTCATGTATAACATGATAGAGAGGAAACATCTCGTTTCAGAGGTTCGCAGTAAACCTACCCTCGATGGAACATGGCTGTCGGATACAGGCACCATTCTTACTTGTAACCACCAAACTTGGGTCCAAAACGTATTTATTTTGGCAAGGAATGCAAAACGCTCAGATATGAAAGTATAGAGGGAGGTGAACTACGAGCTAGAGAGCGGTCCTATGTGCAGCTTGTGCATGTCGGTGACAAGCTCAAAGGTATCTTCGTCAAGTATGCCAGTGTGACACCAGCAATTTGCTACTTGGCTTGCGCCACCGCGCTCTAAGCCTCCTGAGCCGATCGCATCGCCACCAGATTGTTCACATTGAAGATCTGCTCACCTCTAATCTCGACTTTCTACTTTCCCATTGCATCCATTCGCGTCAGCAACTCGTCAAGCTTGTCTACCACGTACGCATTTCTGATCTAGTTCATCTGGCTTCTTAATGACTGGTTGATGCCTACATCCTGTGGCTGTAGATTTGCACTTGTATTGGGAGGGATGAAGTGGAGCATAGCGTCGGAGAATTGCTTGCTCACTCGGTGTGGCGATACGTTGTCGAGATGATGGAGCACATGACGATCCGAATCCTGCGTCTTCTCGTTGAATAGCGCCAGCGAGCACTGTATAAGCGCAGTCGTCATCCACCCTTCTCGTCGATTCCGAATTGAAGCACCGAGGCTGCATCACTCTCCCCATAAAGAAAAGCGGAACCTTACAGGAGCCGTCTGCGTTCGTGGTGGTCGCCACCGATACTTTTCTTGATCTTCTTTTGCCCTGAGCTACTCGCTTTGTCACGGGGATTGAAGGCTCCATGAAGTAATTATACGCAGATTCATCCATGTTTAAATTATCTCGAGGGCTGTATTTACTGATGATTATTCTGAAAACCGCACGACCTTCATCGACTTCAGCAGCACGCTCAAACGTAGCCTCTCCGTATACACGCCGTGCTTTCAGACCATGTCGCCCCTGTAGTTTCTAAAGCCACCCATCCGAGAACACCATGCCCTCGAGCTTCTCGTTGGGGACTTAGGCAGCATCTTGCACGAGTGCTGCGAATCTTCTCCGCCTTCGCACACATCGTCGCCCACTTGACAACCGGTATATGTAGCAGCTCGCAGAGGGCGATCCAGAACACGAGAGCGCGATTAGGAAGGGACAGCACACATACTGATTTGACTTGTGCGCAGGGTTGGCGCACATAGCTGCTATAGTGACAGGCTTTTTAAACAGCACAAGCAACGTTGCGTGCGACGGGTTCTTCAGAAGGTTCTTGGTGCGCGCAGCAACAGCTTGGGCTACTCAGTGGGGCGCTTGCTCAAGATCAGCTTCTTCTCCGCTGTTAGCCGTACACGGGTGGAGGCAGGTGGCATTCAGGTCGCTCAAGCTGTGTCAAGTTTTCTCTTGTGTTGGCTTGTGTTGAGCGGATGGCGTCAATAAACTTCAACAAGCGCGCGAAATGTCGAAACTATCTATTTATGAAGGGTATGCATTATTATTGGTGGGTATTAATAGAAGGGTGCCTGTATAACTAATGTTTTTAGGGTACTGCGAAACCTTTTTTCGTCCGGAGAAATGTCGGTACGGACACTAGTATTGACCAAACAAAATCTTCCGTGATGATTCATTCAAAAACATTTATTGGTAGAGACAGCACCACATAAATGGTACCATGAACTGCAAAGGACGGTACAGCTATTTGCAGCATTTTGCTGGTGGTGGCAGCTGTTGAAGGTATCGGATCAGAATCTACGCTACGTCATGATACGACGTAAGATGACCCACATGAATGATGTAAGCGCGAAAAGCCAATCAGCTAATTGCATATTATATTCCGCCGACAGGAAAATAGGTATGCATATTTGTCAACTTCGCATGCACAGAACAGGGCTTAGATTAGCTAACGTGAGGTAAAGCGCTAATATAAAAAGCACTTTCCATTTTACTTTGTCCACTTCATTACCAATAAAAACAACAAAAGAGAAATAGCCATGTTGCGAAAATAATAAAGGTCATCCGGCAGGCTTGGCCAAGTTACATCACGATTGAAAGTTTCATAACTTAAAAAATGCTTGGGACTGAAGAAAAGTTATATAGACAACTCACAGCTTTCGCACGCAGACATGTGTCACAATCACAGTTCAGTTACACGCAACACCTGGTCAAAACGACACATACAAAGGTCAAGTCTTTTTTAACTCAATCACGTTTGTATACCATAAGATTACAAGCACAAAACCGACTGGACCGGATCAACGTCTCCAGGAACTTTGCCATTCTCCGACTCGCCACAAGCCGACCGATGCCAAGAGCGCGTGTGTGCCTCACAGCCTAGCAGAAAAACCAACTCCGCGCACACCATGCTACGAACCCCGACCTCACACAGCAGCAAGTAAGCGACTGAACGTACATCAAGTGGGGAGGCGTGTTGAGCGCTCGACCGTGAGCAAGATCATCAACAGCGCGACAGACAACAGCAGCAACCCTGAATTAAAGCGCAAAGAGACAGAACGACACGAAGCAATGGAAGGCCGCCTGTCTGACGGGCTCCGTTCGGTTCAGAGCGAGCAAGCATAAGCGACATGCTGATCTGGGCGAAGGCGAACGATCTGCTTCGCGCAGTGCCCCTCCGAGAACACCGTGTCGCTCTCGTGGGTGCCACGGTTCAAGTAAGGCACGGCATCAAGCTGCATCAAATGCATGGCGAGGCGGGCAGCGTAGACGTGTCGACACTCGAAGACCAGCGCAAGAGCCTGCGAGAGCTGCTGCGTGAGTATAGCCCGTCGGATGTCTTTTGTAGGGATGAGACCGGCTGTTATTTCTTATGCAGCAGAGCCAGAAGCTCGCTACCCGCACTCTTCCTGGCCGCAAGAAGGACAAAGCATGGATCATGGTCGTGTTGTGCGCGAACATGGACGGAACGGAGAAGATCAGCCCGCTCGTGATAACCAGCATCAGAAACCCCGCTGCAAGAAGGGCATTGATAAAACGAAGCTAGGTGTGCGATATTTAGCCAATAATAAAGCTTGGATGACATCTAAGATTTTTTCTGATTGGTTGAAATCGTTCAACCTGAGCATCTGTGGCCGCAAGGTCCTTCTCCAAGTCGACAACGCGCCATGCCATGGGCTGTCGAACGCATGTATCCATTTCCTGCTGCCCAAGAAGACCTCGCACTTGCAACCTATGGACGTCGGGTGATCAAGAACTTCAAACTCACATGTCGGTGCGAGTTCGTGCAGTGGACCCTCGATCAGCTCGAGTGAGGCGACAGCGCCAAAAAAACTGTACTTGCTCACTGCAGTTCGCAAGATCGTGACGGCGTGGGACGCAGTGAAGCCGAACACTATCCGGAACTGCTGGCTCCACACGGGCATCGTCGACGCGGCAATAGCGGCATCACTCAAACAGGAGAACGAACGGAAACGCGTCTTCGTGAATTCCCATCTCGACGCGCTCATCCAGAAGCTGTCCGTGGACGACCCGTTCCCTGCCAATGCGTACATCGCGTACGACGCGGATGTCGAAGAGTCGGTGAAGGACGATGAAATGTAGGTCGACAGTAGTAGCAGCGACAAGGCCGAGATCAAATAGCCGCTGGCGCATCGCGAAGCGCTTGCTCTGTGCGAGCAGCTCGCCACTTACACGTTTTCCCATGGCATCGAGAGTAGAGATGTGCTTGTGCTCGCAAAGCAGCCTAGGAAACAATTACTTGGCAGTTTGCGGCAGACCTCCTTCACCAAGTACTTTGAACAATGAGTGACATGTGTGTATATCTACTTCAGTCACATGTGTGAATCTCAGGTACACTTCGTATGCTACAAGTAGGAGTTGTCTATAACTTAAAACTTTAGACAGGTTAAACCTTTCTACAGTACCTCAAAACATTAGTTATGTCCGACACTTTAATTTATCCAATCAAAACGCCCCATTCTGTAGCGGAAAATTCTTTTGTTATAACCGAGACAATGTGCTTACTGATAGCCAATTTAATGTATTGGTGGCTACTGGCTATTCAGCCCGTTGACTCGGTTAATTTTACTCATTAAACAAAATGCCGGCGCAGTCGAAATACCGAAAGCGAAAATGGGGGGAGGAACCCACGACAGTACATGAGGAATGTGCCGACACACAGCTTTAGGATCACGGTTATCGACCACTACGATGCGCACGGCATGCCCACGACGCTGTAGAGGTTCTACCCAGGAGTTGTCGGCCCAGAAAAGGAGATGAAGCGCAAGAGCGTGTACCTGTGGGCAAAGAGAAGGGAGAAGGTCGTGCGCCTCTGCAAATCCAGTCGACAAGCGAGCTGCGCCGCTCGCGAGAAATCGGCACAGCCACGACGCTTCCTCGAGACGCCGAGCTGGATCTAATCAATTGGATCAACGGACATCGCTTGGAAGGAGATCTCATCTCGGCTGTGATGCTGATCTGCAAGTCTCTTCAGATTGCCAGTGAGGTTGGCGTCTCTGCTAGAGCGTTTTATCGCTTCGTGGACGTGGTGACAAGCGTTTCTTCATAGGCACAAGCTCGCCTTCCGCATGAGAACTCGCCAAGGACAGATTTCGACTGCTGGCATCAGCGCGAAGATAGCAGCGTTCTCCTCCGAGCTCCAGCAGCGTATGGGCGAGCTCGGTGTCGACGTGGTGTACAACGCCGATAGAACACCAGTCTTCTTCGAGCACATTCTGACCAAGACGATAGAGACTAAAGGAACTCAGACCGTGTGGGTTAGGGACGGTGGAAAGACAAAGGATCGAGTGAAATGTATGCTGCTTGGTGACTCTTTTGGAAAAAATATCAGCCGTTTCTCATTTTCAAGACCACGACCCCATTAATGAAAGAAACAGCCGCTGAGAACAATGCGAAGAGACACGGCTTCAGCAAGCGGCTGTAAATCAAGATGTGACCCGAAGTCGACGTTCGGCGTGCAGATCTACGCCAATGCGACGGCGTGGTCGAATGCCGAGATGTCAGTGCGCTTTCTCGAGTACCCCTTCGGTGAGCGGCGCGAGCGACAAGTTTCTCCCATCCTTCTGCTATGGGATTACGTTTACTCACACTGGTCAGAACGAGAGCGAATTTGCGCTGAAGAGCTCGGCGTGGTGCTCATGCGAGTGCCTCCTGGGTACACAAGCGTATTTCAACCTGCTGATGTGACGTGGAATGCCCCCCTCTCAAGCAAAGTCTACGTGTTCGGTGGGCTGGGATGCTACACCAGCAGCTCGACAGCTACAGCATTGGTGGTGATTCGTTCAAGCTCGCTCCGCCCACACGCGACGATTTGGTGGAATGGCTTGCTGAAGCTTGGCAAGAACTCTCAATCGCAACAATCAGTAACGGATTTTCACCAATCCTCAAGGAGGAAGAGCTTTCTGAATCTATGCAGACAAGTTACAACAACCTTGCATCTCGTCTTCAATAGATCAATCTTCTCGACGGTGATGTCGGCATTGTATCGGTTTCTAGCGACGTCGTCGACAGCATTCTAGAAAGCAATAAATAATCACGAAAGATGCATGCTACTTTTTCTTCTATAAATAGACGAGTTGAAATTCAAATAACTTAACATTCCATGTGTATGGCATGATCCGGATTTGACCCGCGACAACTCTGCTAGCCGAAGCGTGCTCAATGAGTCCTTTATTGGAAGCTATAAAAATTGAAAATAAATATGCGTATGAAGTTTTTAGCCATCATACGCAATTTGGTGTAGGGTCTACTATTTAGCTGAGCTGCGGTAAAAAAAATATAACACTTACTCTTTTGATCTCGAAAAATCGTGTTCTCTGTCTGCTTCTCCTGTGTCGCGTCCGTGACGACCGTACCAGGATTTGACATTCTCAACCGCTCGGACTGTCCGCACATGTCGAATGGCTGCGATAGTCAACAGCACGATAGTCCAGTTCATGTATAACATGTTAGAGGGGAAACATCACGTTTTAGAGGCTCGCAGTAAACCTATCCTCGATGGAACATGGCTGTCGTATATAACTAATGTTTTGGGGTATAACTTTACACAGCTTTTACTGTACAGTATAACAAAAGGATTCCCCACTACAGAATGGGGCGTTCTGATTGGATAAACGTAACTGTCGGATACAGCATAACGTCGGATATAACTAGTGTTTTGGGGTAGCTTAGGTTGAGAAACTGATAAAAACCGAGGAAAAACTGAGGGATGTTTAACGGTTCCCTCTAAGTAGCATCACACTGATTTTTTTTTACTTAAGACCTGTGCCCCAGCCTGATGCAAGCTCTTTTATGGTCCTATTCAATATAGCCATCGTGTTTCTCTTGTGGAAACTCGTACCTGTGCCAAGGGTCATCATTATTGATGCTGACAGGAGTTTCGAGCACCCGCAGTTAGGTAACGATCCCACCGAAAGGCCGTGTTCGAAAGATCGCATGGTAGGAATAGCTCAAGGAAACCTTTTGTGTTTGAATATAATTCATAGTTCCCAATTTACCTACGCGTACTTAAGCGGTATAACAACAGGTTACCAGGTTTGATTAGTTGTAGTTGACATTCTTTATAAGAGGCAGCGCCATTTTGACCAATAGAAACTGTTTAATCCCCATCTCCCAGAAGATTAGTTGTAAGAGACAATTTGTGAGGTTTTTCGTGAAAGCCTCCAAATTTGTGGGTCACACTAGTTCAGTAGATTTATTTTATCGACTTGCCATCACTTTTAGTGTTTCTCGCCACTACATCTGCGTATGTAGTGTGGTCCACATAAAAGGAAATGAAAAACCGAGCGAGGTTAATTAGAACCTATTATAATTGCTGTCCATAAAATTATACAGGATGGTTAGGGCTATGTACTTGGCTGCCTACAACAACTAATCAAAGCTGGTATGAGCCCAACAGGCTCCGACCCAACTCTCGATACGACCTCTTACGCATGCGATGCCGTTGGTACTGACGCACACGTGTCGAGAGCTGCCGCTCACACGCACGAGCTGCGTGCAGAGGCACAATCGGTGTCGTCTGACTCTGAGGACCAAGAAAACACGATTCAAACTTCCAATTTAAGTTCCGAGCATATGTATCGAATTGAGGGACTCATCGCAGGGATGGCCCAGCAACAAGACCTGTTTATGACAAACCAGCTCCAGACTCAAGGTTAGCTGGCTCGTCGGACCGAATATGCTCCTACACCACCCTCTGAGAACTCATTCAACGGGTCGAGCGCCTTCACTGATTTCATAAAAGCGCGCGAGCATGAGCCTCAGCCATAGACGGCACAGAATTTTGTACCACCAGGAAATCAGGGGTACAAAATACCGAGGCCTCGAAACCTAGATTGGCCAACGTTCGCAAGGTTCTCAGGAAAAGAGGCCGACCCGAAAGGTTGGTGCCGATTTCAAGGCGTGGGGGCTGCGGTTCCTGCAAAAACTTGGCGCCGCTCAACTCATGAGTGGTACAGACTGGCCCGAGTTATTCAAGATTCTCGAACTCAATGGAATGTTGGAGGGGGTAGCCCTCAACTATTTGCTGCCAGTATGGACGGCAATGTCGAACACACTCGAATTTGTAATGAATAGCATGTTACTGCTGTACATGACCCCAATCCCTTCTACAAAATGGATTGAGATGATATCGGTCGAGAAGGACTGATCCAAGACCTGGCCCTGGCACTATCAGTACCTGGTCTACGTGGCGGAGCGATCAAATAACAGTGAGCAGTGTGTGCTGGAGTGCATGTGCAAATCGGCACCTTCCAGCATTCGTACAGCAATGCTGACGAGGATGAATTCGCAGCGGCAGGACCATCTCATTCAAGTTGCTGATCTCATGGCGTTCTCGATCAACTTTGAGATCAGCATGAACAAGCTTAATAGTTGAGGTGGAGACGGACGGGGTGGTCGGTCAACACGCGCACAAGGAGGACGATCCAGCAGCGATGGAAGAAGATACCAAGGTACCCGAGGAAGTGAATACGTCGCGCGGTTTGGCACCGCAGACTCGCGAACCGGTTATGGTTGCGTGTAAGAGGGGCACATTAAATTTAATTGCCCGCGTAATAAAAATGGAGGCGCTGCTGCGTCAGCTAGAGTTACGTTGGCAGTTGGGAATGGTACGTGCGTGGACTCGAATTCATAGATACTTGATAGTGGATCAAGCGTGCATCTAGTTAAGGACGTGAAGATGTTGAGAAATGCCATGGAGTGCAATCAAATGTGTCGTGCGGCAAACAACACGATGGCTCAAGTAAAAAAGTGGGCACTGTTAAGTTACGAATTGAAGTCGACGGACGGGAGATCATGGTTGACTTGAAGGAGGTTTACTACGCTTGTTACCTCTCAGACAACATCATCAGATATGGTATACTGAAAGATCGTGGTGTATTTCTGGAGAGACGAAGCAAGCGAAGTTTCACTGTGCGCCAAGCGGATCAAATGAAGATTTTTGAAGTGTTTCGCCGTACAATGTTTTACGGGTCGACGTAATCGAATCAAAAACAAGCGATCAAGTGGACAGGAGCTCATTATGCGGTGTGAGCAACGCAATTCGAGATGAAACGACAAATAATTTTGTATTACCGCTACATCAGAGGCTTGGACACCTCGCATATGACACCGTCGAGCGCATGGCTGATGCTAAGGGTTCAGGAATCCAACTAACGGATCGGACCCGGCCAAATTGTCTGGTGTGCGCGAAAGGCAAGCAAAGTAAGATAAAAAGTCGAAGAGAGATATTGATCAGAACGCGCCTATCAACAAAATGGGTGGTGTGATTGGAAGCGACATCAAGGGAACCATGACGCCGTAAGACCGACGTGGCAATCGGTATATGGTAAACTTCGTTGACTACACTACAAACTATGTGCGCATATTCGCTGCCAAAAACAAGGTGGATTCGACCAAGGAGCTCGAACACTTTCTCATGTTTTTTGAAAAGAGGTTTACTTGCCGAATTCACGTGCTCCGAACAGACGGCGGGGGAGAGTACATAAACGTCGACGCATTTTGCAAGGCGACTGGTGTGAGACGCCAAATAAGTGAAGCCGATAATCAGGCGTCGAATGGCAAAGCCGAGCGCATGCACCGGACGGTAATCAATATGGCGAGGTGCACGTTGTTCGAGAGCGGTCTTCATATACACTTCTGGGGCGACACCAAGGAATACGCCAATTATGTGTAATCGCAGCTCTTGCAGATCCAACCCTGGGCGATCTCGCCAATCGAGATGTTGACGGTTACTGTGCTAAATCTATCTGATCTGTTAACTTTTGGTATTCCGTACACAGTTTATGGAAACCCCGGTAAGTACGCTTGGAAACCAAGGTCACGGGTAAGCAAAATCATCGGAAAAGACGATGAGACGAAGGGTTCAAGGTATACTTGCCGAAGAGCAGAATTTTCATCACGACTAAAGATGTACGAAATATTGAGACGCTTAACAGTGAGCAGAACATGCAATTGCAAACGCAGCTGGAGCTGGAGGATCCAGATCTGCGTCACATCTCCACAGGACTTGACGAAACCGAGAAGCGGAAGGAGCCATCGAGGACAGAGGTGACCGACAAAGGCTCAGCATTGAATCGTTTGAAAAACAATTACTGTTAAATACTTTTATGGAAGTCTTTCAGAAAACATCTTAAAAATTTAATTAAAAAATTAAAAAAAAATTTACAATTTTGAAATCACCTTTTTTAGGATGTATACTTTGGACTCATCATATGTTTACTGTAGGATTAATATTTTTTTGGGAATGGTAATACAGTGCCTGACAAGTTATATCGTACACCCATGTTTTCGTCTACTGCTCAGTCAATTTTTCGAATTTGCAGATGCTGCTTCGTTATGTAGTATAGCTCCTCAGTAGTTACAACCCATATGTGATAGCAATCGCGAATTCGCAAAGCGCAGGGGGTCTCACATACAAATTTTGTTTTTGCCACCGCGACACATTAAATCGGACACCTCGACCCATACAAATTTGAAGTGTAAACGTATGATTGTATCATTGTACAGATATCATTGACACGTGTCATTGAGCAACATGATGTCAGCGGCAAAAAGCGACGGGAAGGAATCTAAGAAGCCACGACTTACCGATCATGAACGGGGAAAGATTGAGGGGCTTCACTAGGCTAGCCTGAGCTTGCGTGCCATCAAGACGAATACTTCGCGGAGCCTCGACACCATCCGTCGAGTAGTTTGCCCTGCCTCACCTCATAACCGAAACACCGAGGCCCGCTCCGGTCCTCTCGAAGCGCCAAGTTCGACTCATCGTGTGCACCGCGGCGTAGGAAACCTGTCCGCCGCTCAGCTAAAAGCCGAGCTAATCCTGCCGGTGTCCGTCCGCTGCGTGCAGCGCATCCTGGCACGTGTCGACTGTCTCGTGTACTTCAAGATGAAGAACACGTTGCCACACACGGCTGTGGACATGGCTGCACGAAAAGCCTGGGCCTAGGGCATGCTGCTTCGGACGACTGTCGGGTCAATCTGGGACTCAATCATTTTCTCAGACGAGAAGAAATAGAATTTAGATGAACCTGAAGGATTCGAACACTGCTGGCTTGACCTGCGCTAGCCCGCCCGCCAGGCGAAACGAAGTCAAGCAGGTGGTGGTTCGGTCATGGTCTGGGCTGCTTTCAGCGCCCGTGGTAAGTCTTCACTTGTTGTGCTGACCGAGAGGCAGAATTCAGAAGACTACGTGTACACAGTGTCGGAAAACCTGCCCCCCTTCGCACAGATTAACTACGACACCGACTTCATTTATCAGCAGACAACGGCAGCATACATGTTTCTCATCGTAGCCGGGAGTTCTTCAATGAAGAGGGAATTCAGATGCTTGACTGGCCGTTAAAGTCACCTAATCTCAACCTCATTGAAATTTGTGATCAATTATGAGCAGGCAAGTGTACTCTGATGAAAACAATTTAAGCGCGTCTCTGATTTGATGGCAGCACTATTTGACGCATGGATGCAATACTACATGCCCCACTAGTGTCGTTTGTTCTCTCGATGCCACGACGATGCGTTGAGGATGTCTAAAAGAAGGGCAATAAAACGCACTATTAAATACAACTAGCCCTTAGTTTATTCATTAATTATACTTGGAAATTGTATGAGCTGAGGTGTACGATTTGATGTGTCGCGGTGGCAAAAACAAAATTTGCATGTGAGACCCCCTGCGCTTTGCGAATTCGCGATTGCTATCACATATGGGTTGTAACTACTGAGGAGCTATACTACATAACGAAGCAGCATCTGCAAATTCGAAAAATTGACTGAGCAGTAGACGAAAACATGGGTGTACGATATTACTTGTCGGGGAGTGTATTCACGCCCTTTTTGGTTAAATTCACCACCTTTTTTCCCCATTAAGTTAGCTTTTTTCCATTAGATTCAGTCCCACTACCGTAATTGCAGAAGTGCTCACATTGATTCCGATTACTACTAAAGACATGTAGTCACGTCCTTTTTTCCCATCAAGTTAACTCCTTTTCCATTAGATTCTGCCTAATTACAATAGTGGTCACATTGATTTCAAAGGCTACTGAAGACGTCTATGATCTCTATTCAATTTCCGAGTTGCAGATTTTTACTTTCAGCATCATACTGATTGAGAAGTTATTAATAAATCGAAATGTCTTGATGCTTTGCTAATTGAACGGCGAATGAAGCCTTGTATTCCACACGTTTAACCCAGACTTCAACTTCAGTCGACGCTAGAGTGTATGCTGGAAGTCATCCAACTCATGATACTCGATTGAAAATTGAGACGGCTTTTAGTATATAGCCCAAACTTCTTTGGTACACGGGTGGAAGCTTTCGGTAAATTTCTGGACTGTGTATGTATCAAAAGGGAGAAGAAAAATTGCTTTGTTGATTTATTTTGCTGATAAAGATATTCAGACAAGGTGTATGTATTAACTATAAATTCCAACCTTGGATGTCACATTAACGGATATCTTAAGCTTTTGATCAACCACATTTTCAATTTATGGCAACTCCAGCATGGCACCTTTATGAAGGGCAAAGCTATCGATTCAATGAACAGATGTCTAAAGTTTACAGCAATGAAGCAGTGCATGGTGAAAATGTTCGCGTACCGTATAAAGCTAGCTGTCTACAATAAGCGAAAAGAATATCACAATTCTGCATTTAGAAGAATGCGCAGATCAGATTCTCAATTGGATTACTAGTATCAAAATACGCTCTTGTTGTCGGGTTTTCCGCCCATTATCAAACAAGCAAGGTTAATGATGGAATACTAGTCAATATTTTGCAGAATGATCCATTATGAATTAGTCTATCGTGCTGCTGATAATCGAAAGCTTGCGTCTTTTACATGACTACTTGCTACTTCAAAATACTAAAACCTCTTTGTAGGATCGTCAATGGCTATTCAACATACTTAAAAGTATTTCTCTGCAACTTGATCTCGTCGATGAAGAGCAATATTTTACACTATTCGACTACATACAAAACCAAAGTGCGTGCGAAGAAGTTATTCCGGAGCACAAGAAAGTGTGCGTCCATTTTATGCGGATAAGATCGGTCAAATGGATGAAAGAGATGATCAATCAGCGCATTTAAGAGTTTATATAGACCTTTTTCATGACTATATGCATCATCAACCAGTCTATATATCAAGGAGTACTTAGATATGCACCTTTTCCTCCAGGGTTACCTGACTATTCTGTAGCCAGCACCGACACCAATTCAACAGTATTTATTTTCGAGCTTTCCAACGCCATCATCGATCATGTGTCATCTAGTATATCTGATTAGCATGTACTTCATTTGGAATGTAATTTTGTTATGCGACTCACCAGAACAATCGACCGAAGGACAGCTACGTCTGTTGTGGCCTATTACTCCACATTTCCCACACCTCCGTTTTTCTGGGTGGCCTTACCTGTGCTCGAAAAAAGACGCATCCCTCTTCGCACTGATTTTTGGGAGATTTCGGCGCCGAAAGGTCTTCCTCGGGATTGCACTTTCACCAACGGTGGTTTCAATTGTACAATAGTGCTCCGACCATCGAGCACCTTCTCGATGTCCGATATCGCCTTCTCTTGTTTTGTTTCTGGAAGCATTTCGATGCGCTCGGATTAATTCCCACTTACACTGTCCACCAAAATCCTTCTTCTCTCCCTGATATAATCAAGAGAAATTAGTGATTCTGAAAGTGAAATGATTCACTCCTCTTACATTTGTCGAAGTCCAATCCAGTTGCCATTGTGGATGGAAGTTGTATGCAGTCAATGTACCTCGATTCCTGATAATCGCTGCAAGCTTATGTGTCCAAGGAATCCCCAACTCCAACGTAAAGATCCCAGTGCATGGATGAAGTTCTTGTTTTCGTTTTCCATGCTGTACAAGACATTTCTTTAGGGCGAACAACGAGATTTTTCCGGATACCGATGCAAAAATCTCTGGAATCTTTACCAAATGATGCATCTTCTCCACGCTTCTCTGACTTACCTCTGCTTTGATCTGGTGATCCAGCGCGGTATTCAGCTTATTGAATACCAACAATAAGTCACCTGTAGAGACTTGAAGAAAATTCTTCACAAATTCATGGGCTCTCTCTTCACGCGATGAAGACTTATTTCCAAAGTGTGAATGCTTTGAAGTCCAAGCCTTCACAAATTGTTTCTTTTAGACGAGCCAAGTTGTCATAACGTATTTCAAAGCCTACAAATTCTCTGAGAGGCTACCTGCGAAGTTTGCAAGCTGATCCTCGAAATCTTTTTCCGTTGAAGTAGAGACAAGAACGTTCTACATTGGCATAAATGCGTCGAAATCTTCCTGGTTTGCATAGTATTGCTTACAATTGGCGAGTATGTTTTTATTGATATGCCAAATGCATAAAAAATTTGAAGACGACGGAAAAACTTGCTCGGTTGCTTTCATAAGGGCCAGTTCCCTGCTGTCACTATTACCTTCGGTGCAGAGCCGTTTTCCCACACAGTTGACAATTTTGACATTTCCCACAAATAATTCTCCATCTTTTCCATGTCCAGGAAGTAGAAACCTACTGTGAACGTCGTGTTGAATGCAGTCATTCCGATGATGTGAACAAGAGGCATTCGATATCGGCTGGTTTTATACGTGCAGTCCATCACAACAACGTGGTTGTAGTGGTTTGCAAGTTTTATACTTTCCGGATGTGCAAAAAAAAGACCAGTGATGTTTCCTACTTCATTTGCTTCAACATGATGAACCCAATCGCTCCCTTGAAGATTGTCAAGGAACGCTTCTAGAGGAGCTCTCCCCGCAAGCTGCTCATTTCGCATATTGAATCGTCCGTTGGATATAGTGCGCAAGTTTGCAAAGGTATCACTTTTCGTCATCCTCAAAGCTGATAAAATTGCAGTCGGTTTGACATCCGTATCAGTCATTTTCTTTACTTCGTCTACCTGGTCGACAGTGATCTTTCTAGGCGTTGAATGCCCAGAGGAGTGAAGAGATTTTTGGTGATTGTGCTCACTGACTACCGTCTTCAACATCCATTTTTCGGTTTTTTGGAATAATTTGCAGAGATGTATAAGGGGCATTCAATACGCCGAGACGTTGTCTGTCGCTTCCGTTCTGTAGATTTAGATACGCTTGAGCCACCACGGTCACACCCTAATTGTACATATTTTCTCCCAGCTGAACGTTTGACAGTCACTGCACATCCTTGTCCGAGAGCCCAATTTTGAGCTGCAGACATTACTTCTTTACGGCTATCATATTCAGCCTCTGGAGAAGGGAGCATGCCTTAAGTGTTCATCGCGTCAAACGCTTTCAAAAAGTTTTGTTTCTTTAGTTTCTTAATGTTTGTTTAGTATCTCAAAAGGAGAATCTAGCGGGAAAAGCTAACTTAATGGTTAAAAAAGGTGGTTAATTTAACCAAAAAGGGCGTGAGTATACCAATTCTCTTTTTTAAGGGTAATGTTATTTTCACCCCCCATTTTTACTATTTCCACCCCCCCCCAGAAGTAAAATGTTATTGCCACCTTCATTTTCACTATTTCCACCCCCAGATATAAAATACGTTAGTTTTTGCCTTTAATCTGAAGAATGAATGTCATAGTTTACATAGCTGAAATTGTTGAACTGGCGGTTGAAAAGATACGATTTTCACAGTGGCCAATTTAGCCTCCACGCAAGCACAGGAAACAATCCCTCCGCAAATAAGTTGCAAGTACGCGGCGTAGTAAAACCCAGTGCTTTCTAAGATTGCGGGTGATCGCCAAGCTACTCAAGACCACAAGCTGCGGGAACGCCAAACAATGTACTTATTGTCCAGAAGATGGCGAAATAGTTAAGGGTAGGCAGACCTCTGTTTTTCTGTTGGTAGAGTGTTGCTTGCGGAGATACAAGGAAACGGATGTCGCGAATCGAGCACCCGCATACAAGTATCCAACTCTATAGTACGCATGTCTGTTTAGTATCACTGATGAGTGCTTCGCTGTGTGGAACGCTTTTATCTAGGTGAACAAGACTGGTACATGATTTATGACAAGCAAATTGTGCGAAGGCTTATTTTCTCATCTACCACACTATTGCAAATCTAGAGCATGTGCGCTTGTTATGCCCAAATTGTTTTCAGAGACTGCACTTTCGAGTCAAGGAAGCGGATCCCTCGATATACTCGAACGCAGACGGGTATCGCATCTGCTTTCGTCTATTTGACGCTCCTGGTGGTCTCCCTTTTGGCTTCGTCGCGACTGGGTATCTCACCGACACGCTCGGACCTTTCAGGATTGTCTCGGCGATGTGAGCTCGAATGGCAATTTGCTGATGTACTGGGGCTGTATCGAAGACTTGAAGAAGCTGGGTGACCAAGTCGTCAATTCAAACATTGGATGTCATTCTCCTGTAGCAGAAGCGGGGGTGAACCTTTCCAACGACCAATGCGAGTCGAATTCATTCAGAGTCAAAGGTGCGTCGGCGTCGGTACTTTGTTGGAAAGAGTGCTTGCACGGTAGGCCCATCGTCATTCGGAAGTAGGAGGTGCATTGTTCGGCGATTGCATGGTACTCGTGGACGAGAGTGAGCGCAAGAGATGAAACTTTATACACAACCTAGCTATACTTGTGCGCTACTGCAAATGTTGCTCATTTCAGGCGATCATCGGTGTGCGGTTTTTTCAGCTCCATCGCATGGTGGTTGATCGCCAGGTGGAGACTTTCGAAAACAGTGAGAAGATCACCAGCCGACGAGCCCAAAAACTCTCAGATACAATGGACTGATTCTTCTCTCGATGTAGTGGAGAAGCCGAGGTGGAAGACGGCTCCCACCCACGCTTCAACAGTGCTTGACCCAAGTTGTGTCCAGGTATTGCGTGACGTCAGGGTGATGCTGGTACTTATTCTGGAACTCTTCCTATTGTGCTTCGAAGACTTCGACCGATGGTGCGTAGCAAAGAGCGCTCCAATCTGCGATCATTTCTTCCCACTCATCGCCGTCTGTAAAATGTACTTTGCACTTGGCAACAACATTTTTATTGATATGCCACCGGCACAGCAAGCTCGATGCGTTCTGGAAGACTCGCTTCTCAGCTTTCGGGAGAGCCGAATCGTTGTCGCTGACCAGCACCCGAGGGTTTTCTGCGTTTTGACCTCTCTCAAGCACCGATTTGGGAGCGTTGAGAGCCCATACGTAGTTGTTCTCTTCCTTTCTCGGCATAAAGCCGTGCAAATCAGAAATGATTTTCCGAACTGGGTGATGCCGACAGAGTCGAGCATAGGCATCTTGAACTTGTTTTTCTTGTACGTGCAGTCGAGCAGGACGACGTCACAGAACTCTACAGCAAAAGCGATGGATTCAGGATTTGCAAACATCAAGCTACAGATGTGGCCCTTTGCGTCATGCCTGATATCAAAGCGTTACTTCTTTGCTTGCAGCTCGTCGAACAACGCGTGGATCGGCATGCGCCCACTTAAGTACTTTTTGCGTCCCTTTTGTTTGTCGTTGTATATATCGCGGCTCACGCTGCAGATTTCTGTATACTCCTGTCGAAGAAACGCAATTTTCTCTTTTGGCAGCACACCTGCTCTCTCGAGCCTAACGCGCTGGCTTTGTTGCTCAAATGTAAGTCGTCTAGCGCGAGGATGCATGTTTAGGTCTTTGAAAATGTCATGATTGCGCGCTGCTTCACGTCGGATCACCTTCCACAGCTTGTCGATGCCGATCTGTCGCGCTATGAGTCTTTACTCGCATCCTGTGCTTTTTTTCTTGGTCATCCTCTCGACAGCAACAGACTTGTATGATCCCGCTCGATCGCACACAATGATCATTCCCCCTTCTTGTAGTTGGACCTGAAGATCGAAATCGAGAAGTTAAGCTCGTGCGCTTTGATCTGTAGAGCCTTGAACAGCTCCTTCGCTGACGAATACGCGACATTTAAAAAGTCATCAGACTCCATCTTTCTCCGTGTGGGTTCTCTGTTTGGTGGCAGTGTTACTATGTATGGCGTTGCGGAAGATCAAATCAGTATAGATGCTGTTTATAGATTCTGTGTAAGCTGTACAAAACACCGTATTTTGATTCTGATGGTTGGAAATAGTAAAATGGGGGGTGAAAATAACATTACCCTTTTTTTTAGGATATATATTTTTCTTTCTATCCGAAACGAAGTCGTTCGACACCTGCAGACAAAAAGAGTTTGTTGGGTCGGCCGGAATGAAGACGGTAGGCGATGTAAGGAAAGGAAAGAAGTCGGCAAAGCATGCCGACGCAGAACTGAAGAGGGCCAACAGTGGTCGAGCGATTACCTAAGGAAGAGTAGGGGCGAACGCGCATTCAAACTCGCAACATGGATTCAAAGCACGTGCCCGTAGCCCGAATGAACTTGACTGCGTTCAAAGACCCCAAAAATTATCGTGAGGCGATGATAGACCCGCAAGTCGAGGAGTGGAGACAGGCTATGCGCACAGAGATAGCGGCACTAGAGCAAAATGATACTTGTGAGATCATCAACAAGCCGCAGGACGCCAAGTTGCTGCACAGCGAATGAGTGTAGAAAATAAGCAACATGCCGACGGCAGCATCGAACGGTACAAGGCGATATTGGTGGCGCGTGGTGACGAGCAAGTACATAGTGTCGATTACACGTACACTTTCTCAGCAGTACTGGACATGATTACGAGCAAGGTAATTCTTGCAGTTTCAAGAATCTCTCGTGTACCAGCGCGTCACGGTGATGTGCCAAGTGCATATGTCAAAGCCGACAAGGAAGCCGGCTTGGAAATATTGTTGCATATTCCGCAAGGAATGGAGTTAGAAGACGATCAGTTATCAAAATTTGGAGTCAAGGACAAGAATCCGTTCGCGTTGCAATTAGAAAGGTTCTTATGGGCTAAAGCAATCAGGCAGACTGTGGAACCTGATGCTCCACGACATTTTGACGTCACTTTATTTTCAGCAGTGCTATACGGACAATTGCATGTATTTCAAGAATGAAAGAAAGTGATGGCAACATTCTCGTTGCCATTTACATGGACGACATACTGGTCACAGGCACTAGTGCGAGGAAGGTGAAGGAATTCTTTGGAGATATGAAAGGGGTGGAGCTAAGGGACCTCTGTGTGGTTAACAAGTTACGGCGACGAGACTGGCTGGGCGCTATCACAAGAAACTGCTATCGACGATATGCTCACTAAGTTCGGTCTGACAGAGGCGGCACCAGTGAGGACGCCAATATGCGGTGAGGCTGGTGAAGAGGAAGGTGCGTTGCTACCGACAGGCAGCAAGTGCTCACCACGAAGCCCCACAGTCCAGGTCTTCCAGTCACTCGTGGTAGTCTCCTGTGGATCGCTCGATGCACGCGCCCAGACATCGCTTTTGCAGTACACCGAGGAACCCGGCGCTCTCACGCTCCACGCGAAGGGGATTGGCGTCTGACAAAAAGGATCGCTGAATACCTCAAAAACACCAAAGGGGATAATTTTAAGATGGTAGGCGACAAAGACGCGAAAGAAGAAGAAAGCGTATTGGTCGAAGCGTACAGCGACGCAGATTATGCCGCTGACAAAACTGACCTTAAGTTCGTTACTGGTGGGGTGCTAATGGTGAGTGGTATGGTAGTTGGGTGGTTATGCAGGAAGCAGAAATGGATGGCTCTCTCAACAATGGATGCTGAGTTTGTAGCAGCGTCTCAGACAATGGCGGAAATGTTGGGTTTAATTGAGTTTCTACAAGAGATCGACATGGCGATGCAGAAACAATCGATAATGCACGTCGATAACCAGGCAGCCATTGCGCAAATCGAGGGCGAGGATACGTCTGGATGAGCGATGCATATTGACGTGCACCACAACTTTGTAAACGACCTTGCAAGCAAGAAGGTGATCAAGATACAGTACTGCGAGTCCAAGATCATGCGTGCGGACATTCTTACGAAAGTGGTCCCGGCGCCACGACTCACCGAGTTACGTGAGCTTCTTATGCTTACCAGATTGAACTGACCGCCCGGGAAGGAGTGTTAAAACTCGTACATGTGCCAAGGTCGTCATCACTGCTGCTGACAGCAGTTTCGAGCACCTGCAGTTAGGAAACGGTCCCACTGAAAGGCCGTGGTCGAATGATCGCATGGTAGGAAGAGCTTAAGGTGACCTTGTGTGTTTGAATATAATTCATAGTTCCCAATTTACCTACTCGGACTTGCGCGGTAAAACAACACTTCTACCTGACCAAAGATGCAGCCAATTTGGCTCGCGCATCCATGAGGACGTTGCACCGAGATTGACTGTTCAATGTGAAAATCTAAATCTTATTTCGGCAAGCTACGTGGTCATCACAATTGATAGCACCAATTGGCTTGCTAAGTAATAAAAGCAAAAGCGCGGCACTTTTGCAAGTGCCGATCGCATGCGAAAATGGTGAAGCAGGCAATATTCATAATATACATTACCCTCAGTCGGTCACCACGTGCGTAGAGCGGATCCCGAAAAGCATGTGACCAGAGCTTGTTCGCTACACCTTCACATTAAAGTCTCGTCGATTAATGGCATCCATGTGCAGCCGGACGACGATTTGTCTGCATCTGGCACAATTATCAAACATGCAAACCTTGATGCTACTATGAAGCGTTTGATCAGCTGTGCGATTTCTCTTGGGCGGGTCTAGACAAAAATCGATGAGCCAATGTGAGTCGGTGTTGCTGCACCAACGCTTCAAAGCACTAGAGTACCCAGCACAGTATCCCCTTGCCCCCAGCTGATTTCTGTACTTAACACAGCAAGCTACAGTAGCTGAATCATCTTCGATCAGTCAAGATTTACTTCCTCCCCCTGTGCCTGGTGGACACTTGTATGCAGTGGGCAGCATGTAATTCTGCAAGGCGCTGAAACAATACTTCGCTTGGCCGATATTCTTTCGAGCATTTTCACGTCGAACTCCATGCGTTCGAAGTAACGACGTGATAGAATCTCGTAGATCCGGACGCAAGCGATGACAATGTACTAATAAATTGGCTTGTTCGAGCGTCACTGACATGGCCGTTCTGTCTTTAGCAGACTTGCAGCATGTCACACGCCCCCCACCAAGCGATCGGGCTAAAAACGATGAAAGTGTCAAGATCTCCATACATTTCTTCTCTCGACCGGCTCGGTGCACGTTCCGTCGTAATTCTTCTAGAATTGCCTTTTGGTCTGCAAAGTTATAATAACCATCTTCTTTGTGATCAGTAGGACCATCGGATGACCCTTTCGTACAAGTAAGCGGAGAAGTAAGACGATTGAATTTGCAATAATCTTGGAAATATTTCTCAAGAAGAGAAAAACTTGCAATGTTAATTTCTCGCTGAAGTGATGCTTTTCCAACTGTATTCGCGACTGTCTGCATCTCATTGACACCCTGGGAAAACAGGATTGGTGCGACGGATATCGTACTTGTGAAGAGACGATTCAATCGTTCATCCGTTGAATTTTTGTGACTCTGACGTTCTGATGAGACCTTGATCAACGAAGGGTCTAGGAAGATTGCTCCACTTTTGCGGTCTTGGCCTGGTATTCGGTGCATCGATCGTTCTGGATGCAGATGAGGATCACACATGATTAGTGGTAATTCGATCAGAATTCCACCCGGGACAGTCGAAAGAGCAACACGAAACTCTGCATCTTTCGGTGAATTGACACGACGTAGACAGATCCGACAGCGCTGTAATTCTCGAATAGCTGCATCCATATCTCCCAGCATACCGGCTTCTTTACTGTAAGTTGATAGCAAACTCTCTACAGAGAATAAGAACCCAATCTCCAGAAGCATCTCGAGATATCGGATTCCACGTTCCGCAGCAGAAGTCGATGGTCTCCCGGAGCGAAAGTCCCCAAATGTGTCAATTTTTGATGGATGGAATGGCGTTCTTTCTGAGTGAATAATTCCAAAAAGGGTCTGTTGAAAACACGTGACAAGAGCACTAAGCGACTGACAAAATGCAACCTCAAGTCTACGGTCGATATGCCATGAGAGTTCGTGATGTTGTCGGGTAAGCACTTCGATTGAAAATTCCGACTTGTCTGTTTTTGCGATTTCTTTTTCGAGTTTTGACTGTATTTTATACACTTCTTCCTGCATCTGACGTATCCCTCCCTTCTTAAAGCCATATACATGCGCAGCAAAGGCTCCAACGGTTGTGGTTCCATGAAGATTAGAGAATCGAAACGATTCTGAGTGTTTCGAACCCACGAAAGTATGGCGCGTCAGATCATCTCGATCAACGTGGTTGAAACTCGAGCCACGTTCAGTTTCACAACTTCCATCACTGATTGTGTCAAAACGCGCTCCTAAATCGTGATCGTTTCTCAAAATATCTGAAACAATTTCTTCAAATGCCTCCATCGCCTGTATACTTTCATGTCGACTTCTAGATCGTTCGGGCTTGTCCATTGAGAGAACAGACTCATTGGAATTGTTCTTGGTTTTGGATATGTCGGGCGTAATGTCCATTTGAGTCACCGACGAAGCAGTGAGTGGGATCGCCTTCAGTGAGTTCTGTGAACAAGCAAGTAAAGTCGGAGCAGAGATCATGGCAGGTTTTGCGTTCATATAATCATCAGAGCTCTCTGCAGCTTTTGCTTTCATATAATCGTCAGAGTTCTCTGCAGCTTCCTCGTCAGAAACTTCGACAAGACCATCCACTTCATCATCAAAATCATCATCTTCCTCTTCTCCATCCTTCCATGAGTCATCGCCAGCAAAATAATCACACAATCGACGCCGAGTGTCTCTTTTTGCGACATTTGCACTTGCAGGTGACACAATAGCTTCCGAGTCGAAAGAATCTACCAGTTGGCTGTACTGAAGACCACTCGAAGGTGATATAGCACCCGATGCTCCTACATCATTTTTCGATGTTGGTACAGCTGATCCTATTGTGAGTAATTGCTGATGAAGATTGAGAGCGAGGAAGCTTAGACATGGATCTGCTTTTTTCGTGCTGGGTTTAAAGGTCAAACCATTGTACTCTGTCGTGCTATAAAGAAGTATCGCCTTTTCCACCATTGTGATGTGAGCCTTCATCATTTCAAGTAATTCGAATCGCCATTTCCGCTCTTTGCGCTCCATTGCATCGTCCTGAATATGATAAATCATCTCTGAAAGCATGCTAATTTCATCATTTCCTTTAGAGATGATACTCGGATCAGCGTTTTGCAGTGTCGTGTTTTGATTTTGACTCGCATGGTCAGCCGAATGCTCGTGAGGGTGCGTCTGCGCAGATAGTAGAGTTTCATCCGATTTGTCTTTGTATTCGGCGGATAATATTTCTTGTTCATGGACCTTGACCTTGTAAAGCAAATCTGATAGCACAAGTTGTAATAATTGGTACGGAATTTCCCAAGTGTAAACACTCTCGACAAGTTCTTCCTCGATCAAGATCTTGCTCGTTTCTGATCGATTAGGTAATTCAAACCGCCCGCTACGACATGATCCAGAGCCATCGACGCTGAGCATATTCGTTTGTGAGTCGAAAGTCTGATGTAAATCGAGTTGACGGTACACGAATGCCCGAGTGATTCGTTGAGGTAGTTTGGTATTCTCAATGTGTTTCGTAGAAGCGCATTGAACATCGGCTTCATACCGGACAATCAGATCCCCTACATGCCCAACTTGCGGAAATGAATTGTACAACTTGTGCATCGTCGCATGGCCCCAATTTCTATTTGCTCGGTCCAGACCGCGGTACGATACCGCTGGAATCACAGTTTGTCCTATAAGCCACTGTGACTCGAGATCATTCGAATTTCGCATGTTTCGTACATCGTACACGGAGGCTCGTAATATTTCAACCTCTTCGATATTCACGGCGATCATGAGATGATAGAAAATACTTGCAACTTCGTTGTTGCCGACTTTGATTTTTGATATTTCGGTGCGCCCAATTTCCAGCACTTGCTGGTTCTCATTGGCATTGACAGCATGGAGTACAAGAAATGTGCTGCTTGCAGGAGTCTTGAAAGGGAGTTTAAGATTAAAGCATTGAAATGATAGCCATGCATGATTTGATTTTCCGATATCATCCATCGAATAGGACTGTGCTGCATAATATGGGTGTCTCAAATTATTGCCTGATTCTGATGTACTTCTTGTCTGATTTTCGTCAGGATTAGACGTTGTCGGTGTGAGTGCCGTTGTTCCTTTCATGTGTTCCACAAGAGTAAACAAATTTACACGAGTTTTTTCCAGTACGCGGTCTCCTAATTTCAATGATAGTGAGCTTGAGCGAATACTTTTTTGATTAAGAATCATCATAGCTTCTTCATCAATGAAGTTTGCGTTCAGAGTCGATTTACACGGTGCCGAAGTTGGAGAATTTATCTCCGTTGAAGTAGACTCTGCATATTCCTGTGATGTAAGCGCCTGTAAGGCTTCCAGATTCATACCCAGGGTTGGATGCAGGACTTGAGAATCCACATGATATGTCCTTGGTGCGGGGAACACATTCTTCCTGTCTAGATTACAGCGCACAGACGAAGAATACCCATCGAACGCCTTCAATAACAAAGGTGTTTCTTCATCCAGACGATGATTACCCCAGGTCGAGTATAGCTCATTTCCTAGCATTGCTGGTAGACGGGTTACCCGAGACATCCTCCGACTTGGTCTACGCTGAGCCACAGAAGGAAGCATTGAGCTTGGTTCCACTTTCCACATGAGCATGAAAAATAATCCAACAGGAAGAGCTTCACAGAGTACCAGAGCCACAAACATAAATGTTTCCAGACTTTTGCTAACAACAGTATACGTTCGCATCATACACGTGCCATATACAAACGTACGGAGTAAAAACGTGATCGCCACAATTCCTAATACGATTTCCACCACAATGAGGGCAATGAATAGCTTTTTTTGCACTCGTCCATGGAATCGTTTCTGAGCTTCTTCTCGACTCCCATTCCAGATCTGTATTTCAGAGAATCTATCAACAACAGCTTTGTGTTGCTGTTTCATGACGCGTCGAACTCGCTTGTGCAGCTTTACCATCGAATACAGTAATCCAGCGCTTGTGAACATAGAGCTAGTGGTCATCATGAAGATGGATGTTCTCTGAAGCCATAATTTCCATCGTGTGTGTGTATCTAAGAGCAAATCGAGCAGCTCTAGACTTGCATTCCCCACAAAAAGTGTGTAAACGATCCCATTGACGATCAGATACAGTCTCCAAATCAAGCGAGACCGAAGTGACACTTTTGAGTTTACAATATCGATCCAGAATAAAACTTGAAAAGTGGAGATGGAGAAGAATACACATTCTGCGGTCTGGTGAAAAGCAAATTGCAGCCAGTCAATTCGATAATCAGAATAAAGAGTGAGTGGAATCACCATTGTAAAGCTGCGGATGATCGCGTACAGAAGAATAAGTCGGTTGAATATGGGCGTGTGTTTGACTTCGTGAGCGCTGAATCGCCGGGACGGGGAATGGCTATATTTCCGTACGATACAAGCGCCTATAAAGACGAGATGTACGAGCAGAATTGAGATTATCAATTGTGGCGACATTTGATTCGTAAGTTTGAGAAAATATAAATCGTGATAGCTGAGGAAATTTTGTCGCTGAATGGGACTGCTGGAGGTGTCCATTTTGTTCTCGTGTGCGTAGTTTATGCTGGACGAGCGATTCAAATGATTGCTAAGAGAAGATAATAGTATTTTTTTAGAAGTGATGCAAGACTCCAATGTGTTTCTATCGTGATTCGAATACTCAATAACGATAAATATAATCGGTGATGTGATGCAACATTTCGAAGCACATAAAAAGATACGATGCTAGCGTCATCCATCGCTTATTAATTTAAGGAGGCTTCACGACCGAAATAGAACGCTCCTCACACTAAATTGCTAACAGATAAGCGATTCGATTTCAACATTCGTGCTCCGCTATCACAATTTGGGACTCCACATATCCATGTTTCGCGCTTATTTTCAATGATTATTTCTTTTAGTACGTACTGTGTGGTCACACGCAGTAATAAGTCATTTGGAGCGACACTACACACACAGCATTCCGCTTTTGTCGGCATAAGGCAACTACTTTTTCATTGTGCAAATCAAACTATTTTATCTACTCATGTATAAAACAGCCCGTCATATTGTCAGTGAAGAATGGATTTATGGAACGATGCATCGAGCAATAGACTCATTTGCGATCTAGATGGCAAAAGTAGAAGAAAAAGTCTGCAAGACAATGCCACGCGTAGCGATGAGGGTAGAAAAATCGATAAGATTCTGTCGGGCACTAGAAAAATACAGCGCATCATTGGATGCTACACACAGATCATTCGCTGAGTCGTTCATCTCGCTACGCTACTTACGCCATCCAGGCTATACTTTGGTCATGCATTCGCTCTTTCCAAATATGGGACACCTGATGCGCGCTGTCGCTGGTGTGAGTCCTTAAACGCCGTCCAACGTGTGACATGAAGCTTCTTAACTGGTTCTGGACCATTCACCGTTCTAAATTCGGATACGGCTAGCTGCATGATGCAGATATATTCAATAGCTTCGGAATATTCCTCACCATCAATTTTTCCCCGAAAACTTCAGGCTTTGTATCGCGGGCGCCTGAGGCCATCCTAGAAAAATTTTTATATCTAATTTTTCAAGCATCTATAAATTCCGCGGATTGTTGAAGCGCTTGCTTTTTATAGTCTTACAGATACAAAATCAGGATACACTACCGGATCTTGTGGGGATTGATACGACTTTAATCTGACCAATAGCAGCTTAAGCCCTACTGCATTGTGTATAAATCTACAGATCTGACTCACCTGATAATTGACAGACATTACCCGCAAATATTTCTTTTGTTTTTCTAACAACCATGAAGAGGTGAAGTCGTAAGTACCTGTTGAAGCTGGTGTGTCTGGACCTGTGTGGTACACGTCAGTCTACTTGGTGTGCAACTACATATGCACCGTAAGCCTCGAGTCAGTTGTCGTGTTCACGTAATTGTCGTATCGCGATTTTAGTGAATCAATAAGCTGCATTGTAAAACAATTCACAACACGAGTTATTTGTCGCATCGTCGTAAATCCGATAAGTTGCGATTGTCGACTGCAAGGGTATATGCATTCGACAAGTTAGCAAGAGTAAAGCGAATGGCAGGAGAATGATGCAAGAGCGTGAAGGGACAGCGCAGAAAGCCAAAGCAAATTAAGAACGATGGGCACTAGTTCGAACTGAAGCTTGCTGTATTGAAGACATCAGGCACTGCGACAATGAAGGAGACGATAGAGAACGTCTTCCCAGCTCTACCAGCCGCAAAACGTCTAACGAAGCGCCGCGACATTGAGCGCTGGCGTCATCAACGAGATAACATTGAGTACATGGCAGCGAAGCATCGAAAGGAGAGCAACTAGCGCGAGCGGCAAGAAGGCGCAGCAACATCACTAAGTGTGGAAAGCGAGCGCGAGATCGTTGCTGGGATAAACGAGCGGTGCAAAGATGGCATCCCGGTCTCGTCGACACTACTGCGCGTGAAAGCAATCGAAATTGCTAAAGAGACTGATGTTGAAGGTTTCCTTGGGAGCTGGACGTAGCGCCGCGCCTTCATTTCTTCATGCACCGCCACAAGCTGTCGATACGAGCCATAACGCACCAAGGCCAGGTCACCACAGGTGAGGCTAAAGCAGTGATCCGCAGTTTCAGTGAACTCGTGCTACACACAAAAGAGCGGCTCGGAGTCAGTGAGGTGTACAACGCAGACCAGACCGCCATTTTCTTCGAGTACTTACAGAAGCACACGATCTCTGGTCGGGGAACGAAGACCGTGTGGATGCGCTGCGCTGGAAAGGATAAGGTTAAGGAACGGCTCACTGCGATGTTGCTCGGCGATAGCGATGGCAACTAGTAATCGCCTTTCGTGGTGGTCAAGTCAAGGCGATCCAAGAACGATGATCAGCAAGCAGAGAACGAACTACATCGCCACGGCTTCGGTCGACGCATGTGGCGTGACATTCTCCGTACGCCGGCCTCATCGCACTTGCAAATCTACGGGAACACGAAGGGGTGGTGGAACGAGCGACTTTCGTTAGCGTTTCTAAAGCACCACTTTGGAAGAAGAAGTGCAAATGACCCACCTTTGATTCTGCTCCGGTATGACATGAGCGCGCACTGGACAAAAGATGTGATGGAGTACGCCGCCAGATAACGAGTAAAGCTTATTTGAGTCCCACCACGATTCACCGTCTGCTGCAAGCTGGCTAATGTGGCGTAGAACAAGCCGCTGAAGGACCGGCTGCGAGCAAAGTGGATCTCGGAGCTCCGCCTTCGGATCAAGAAGAACGATAAAGTCGCACCACGACGATATGGTGTGATGGAGTGGTTGGTGGAGGCGTGGAGCGCGTTGTTGTCGCAGACTATAGTGAACGGCTTCAGAAATTGTCGTTTGCTGCCGAGATCGATGGACAGCAGTAGCACTGTGGATAATGTGGATGATATCGCTGATGTTGTCGTTGACGACGGTCTTCTTGATGCTCATGTTGCGAGGCGAGTTATCGAGCCGGGTCGATTACGCGATGAAGACGATATTAAATGGATGAGTGACAGCGAGGAGTTCCAGGAATCGCAGGGAACATTCTGCATATAGCAGTGTACACAAATTAAGTATCGATTAGTATGTTCCAATCAGCATTTGCCAAACGTGAACGCTTACCTTGTGTTAGATGCGATAATGCTTTCTCGTGGCTGCCATTGGACACTCACACTCGCACATGTACATGCTCCTTTCTTCTAGGTTCGGGCAAATGCTTTTTTGTGCACATGAGTACGACAATTAATTTGAGGATTACGGTATTGTAAAATAGAGCCATGGGTGTGGGTGACTTGGAAAAAAGGCTTAGACTAGCAAGTATAGTGAGCTGAGGACCTTCTGAATTTAATACATGGATGTACTTTCCAATTTTCCTCTGAGTGCTCAAAAGGTTATGAGCCCAACAAGGGACATCAACTGAATTTTGCGTGACGACAACTACTGTGTATGGGAGCTCATGCTCATATGAGTCTCGTAAAGAAAGTTTTCTTGGAACATATTGATGCTGTTGTATAGACGAACTTGAGGCAGAAACGATCCTCGAATTGTCGGTAGTAGTAAAGGTGAAAGGGAGAATGTATTACGGAACAGTTAAAGAATAACCACCGATCAGTCCGAAAACCGAAGTACTTTAATCGTCATGCTTGGGTAGAAAAGGCGGCCCGCAGCATTCTAAAAAATGATTCCTTCCGATGTCCACGCGTGCAAAATTTCAACGTCATTCGATTTCCAACATTCCTCTATCGTGCGCATTTTTGTTGAAGTAGTTGTCATATGTCAGCATGTCCACTATTGCCACTTCTTCGTCAATGTCGTAACCATCTTCATCATCGTAATCAATACGCATACCGAGATACTTATGCGCATTACCCAAGTTTTTCGCCGAAAGCGTCTCCAAATAACTGAAAAACATTTCGATCTGCAACGGTTAAGTTGCCGTTACGAGAAGATCGTCGACGTAAGCCCCCACAATAATCAAATGAGTATCAGCTAGCTTCCGGTAAACAGACATATCTGTAAGACACTGCGCAAGCCTCAGTGACGCCAATTTCTCGTGCAGCAACTCAGACCAAAGTCGTCCCGCTTTTTTCAGGCCTTATAGTGCTTTCTTCAATTCTAGCGCCAATACATCCTTCCTTTCGACCTTGTACGACTTTAGCGTGTATTGATTTACGCTCATTCCTTGCGATATCCTAAATAGATGTTAAGTTCCGGTTCCTTCTCAGCTTTGAAGTATGCGTCATGTGTGTCCCCCATGCTGTGCCGGGACTTGCCAGATTCTCGCCAAAGTCAAGATCAACTTCAAGCTTGATATCTCCGTTACAGCCGCAAAAGTGACGTTGTAGTCACGACCAAAAGCTTGTTCACTTCCACGCGCGATCAAACGAGCCTTGTATCGCTACAATTTCCATTTGCATCACGTTTCGTTTAATACAACGTTCTGTAAGCAAACAATGCGCATCGCATGGTGTTATCACCGTGTAAATTCTTGCATCGCCGCTTCCCTTTTGGATTTGTCCACGCTCATAATGGCGTCGCAACAATTAGATGAATCTGCATCTTTCACGTTGTTCACCACTCCAGTTCCAGCTTCCGTCACGTGATTTGGTCCTTGTGTTGGGGCTGAATCAATCTGTCTCCATCTATGACTGAAAGCTCCCTTAACCATGTCGTTTCCGCTGATACTCGGGTATTGGTCGGCGTATGTTTTTTTGTCTCGTCACGAAAAGCGCTTTCCGCACTCACTTCCTCGTAGGCAATGAGTTGTTGGCGCTCCAGTAAATTGTTTTGTATATTGTCAAGAGTTTCGATGTTGCGAGTGTGTTGCTTGGTTACAACTATATGCTCCTTAGGTACAAAAACCTGACAGCGTTTTTGTTCCATCATCAATCCCAACGCTAAATCCACACAACGTTTGTCAAAATGTCTCTACGTATTCCAGAAGCTGCTTCAGCGATAAACGGCAAACGTAGAAGTGATTTTATTATACCTGCTCGTTATTTCCCTCTACCTACAACCTTACCCCACCTTGTATCTTCGTCGTGTGGCTTGTTCGCTCTTTAAGTGGCTGCGAACGACCGCGCCGGGATCTACTGTAATGGACGGTGCATGAAACTTCAACTTCCGAAACTCTTTCCTCACGGCGCTATGTTTCCTTCACCGTAAATCTTGCCCTGTTCTTTGGTCGTGGCGCGAATCAAAGATCATAGTCATCATTTTTTAAAGTTGAACGGCGTTGGAGGCTTTCGTGAGTAGATCAGCCTTCATCTCTTTGGTAGGTACAAATATCGGCTTTACGATGCCATTTCTCGCGCAATATTTGACGAACTTGAGCTTGATGTCAATATGCTTGGCTTTCGCCGAGCTCTCCTCGTTCTCCAGCTGTCGGATGGCCGACTAGTTATCCATTTCCATCGTCATTGGAATCTTCACCTCGAATTTTAGTTCAGTGAGCAGCTCACGTAGTCCAAGTAGCTCTTGTTCGGCGTGTGATGCCGACGTAAACTCCACTTCCATGTTTGATAGTGACAAAGGCGCTTGTTTGCGGAACATCCATCCTACTAGCATGCCCTCCAAACGGAATATCACCCCGCTCACAGACTTGCGGCTAACCTTATCACCAGCAAAATCTGCGTCGCTCGCGCTGGTAAGTTGGACGGTGTTATTGTGCTGGGTATTTCTTGGTAGGAGTTGAAGCTTGACATCCTTGGTGCCTTTCTAATACCTGGCGATTCTCTTGCTCAGCTGCCATTCACTGGTCGTAGGTGCATGCGCCCACCGAGATGTCCGGACGCGTGCAGTGAGACAACCATAACAGTGACCCCAAGATCGACTGAAAATTCTTCAGCGATACTTCTCCGACAACGTTTTTTTATGGGAGGAGCGGGTCCACTTCGCGTGTGTCGTTGTCATGATCGAGACCGATAGGTGTCGTCACCGAATGTGCGTCCTGCAACCCGAATTTCAAAAGTAGCTCATCGATCTTCGCACCTTGGTCACTTTCATCTCCCGTTTCTGGCGAATGCGTAATTCCCATCCCAAGGAACTTGCTTACAACGCTCAGGTCCTTAATCTATAGCGTTGCCAATAGCATAAAAATTTCGTCCACTCGTTCTTGCGATGTACCGGTAGCCAGTAGATCGTCGACATAAAATCCTACGACGATCTTGCCGCCTTTATCACCCTTGTAGTAGAGAAACGAATCTGTGAAACACTGTATGAAGCCAGTACCTAGTAATTTAGAATGAAGTAGCTGCACCCAGAGTCGTCCAGCTTCTTGCAATCCATATGGTGTCGTAAGACAGATGAGCAAAACGCAAATGAAAGTCCAGTAGGCTTCCTGTTTGTGCGTCATGGATGGTGAAGCTAGAAGCTTCATCGATTGTCGAAGCTATGCACTCCCCATACTTTCTTGTTTCAAAATCAACAGCAGTACAAGGTTCTGCATCGTCTGTGATAACGCGGCCAACGAGGACATTGCTAGAATCTTTTTCAACATAGAAAATCTTAAACCCATCGCTGCGTCGGACCATTGATCGATGGTGCCCTTCGTAACGAAGCTCGTACCCTCGCTACTCGATTATTCCATATGATAAGATATTTCATGGGAGATTCGTCGAGTAGTACACATCGCGAAGCTTCATTCGATGAACGTCATCGTCGACGCGAACCAAAAAATCGGCACTGCCTTTGAGTTGCATCTTCAGACTCTCTCCAGTAGGGAGGAGACCTTCCTCATCGCATTCTACTGTATCATAAAGCTGTGACGGAGTCATCACCAGGTGACGACTTGACCCACTGTGCAATATCCAATGGCAGGTGGCATCAATTCCTTGCACAACAGCCAGCGTAAAGTCTTTTGTGGCCTCGCTCTTGCAATTGCGCTTATAGTGACCTTCCTTGCCACACTTAAAGTGGCGCCTTGTTTTTTCCGTTGACGTTCTGAATTGTTTTTATACCGCCCCATACCAGTAGTTTTGACAGTGGCCACAGATGGTTTGTTTTCCAACTGAATACTTGAATCGTTCAATTGAGCGAAATGAAATAGTTCCTCCGTCTGGCGAAGATAGTCTTCTCGCTGAGGGTTAAATCTCGCCAGTAGCACACTTTACTTTGAAATTCATTTGAAGGGCTAGCAAACTTGGCAATGCTTTCGAGTACTTGATCGTGAGCACCCCCGACAGCATCGCTCAGCGCCAACAGATACAGCATGTGGTCGTTCCACGAAACGTTCTCCTTCTTCTTTGATCAAAAGAGACTTGAAAGCTTGCGAGTTCGAAACCCTAAGGCCGAACTTGGTGTTCATTCTTTCCATCGAGTACCACACCTGAGGATTATCGTTATACCAGGTTTCCACCTGGCTATGGAAATGCTGGCCCGCTTCACCGGTTAAATGCCGACCGAGGACACTCATTTTGATCTCTTCATTCCAAATGCAACCACTAAGGCCTTCGGCGATACTTATGTGCCGCAAGAACCTTTTCCCCCAGGGTCCAAATCCTGACCCGAGGCCGGGGTACACTTCCTTGCCATCAAAATTCTTGATGGCAAGTTTCAGATCCCTGATCTTTAGGCGTCTCTGCTCAGAAATACGTCTGTGCTGGCACCGGTCTATATTCAATATCTCGACGGATGGATACGTGCACCTTACCTACCGCCTGCTCTTTCCATGCATTGATGCACCTGTCCTGCAGCGTGGTATCGCGCTGAACTTGGTATGACTTCGTCTCCAAGCGAGGATTACGTCATTTTTCGGCCGAGCCCCGCGCGCGTCTCCGCATAAGCGCGAAAGGTGCTACTTCCGGTGGCCACGACCGAAGCTTGGTCATCCTCGGATCTTCGAGCTTAATGCCTGGTCAGGCGATCTCCGATATTGCTATTCAGCTCGATGACAAATACAGTAGCCTATCCATTCCCTCACCCTCACTGGAGTCCATACTTACTGGCTAAATCATCGTTGGTATAAGTTGCGGCTGGCGCTGCGTAGTTCAGAAGCTGCTTTAGCGATAAGTGGTAAATGTAGAAGTGATTTTATTATACCTGCTCGATAATTCCCTTTAACTACGACCTTACCCCACCTTGTATCTTCGTCGTGTGGCTTGTTAATTTTTGAAGTGATTACGAAACGACCGCGCTGGGATCCGCTGTAACGGACAATGCATGAAACTCCTCCTTCCGACAACTTTGGCGATATAGCATGTTTTCTATCTTAATGCAACTCAAGTAACGGCAAAAGATCCAATTTGATAAATCTTAATGCTTTTAGCGGTAGCATTATCAGACTCAAATTTATCAACTGACATTAAGTTACGATTATTTCAAAGTGTTCTACAGTAAATTTTAGTTATGCTCACGATACTACCAAATAACTGAAAAGAGAATGTCCGATTCAGTAATCGTTCTCCGTCATTCTTCGGGCGCTCGCGCGGAGATCTTCAAATTTGGCACAACCGTGAAAAGCTTCTTTCCTGCACAGCAAAATGACGTTGATATTCTCTTTGTATCGAAGAAGGCAGTCAAGGATGGCTCCAGACCAATTCGGGGTGGAATTCCTCTGGTCTTTCCTGTCTTTGGAGCAGCAAAGGGGCTCCCGAATCATGGTTTTGCTCGACTATCAAAGGAATGGGAGTTTGAACTAGTCGGAGAGAAGGAGAATCGTGGATTGAGCCCTGCGATTGGTGTCTTCACGCTCCATGACACCGAGTATAGCCGCTCTGTGTGGCCGTACAAGTTTGAACTGAAGTATACCATACGTGTGTATGCCGATTCCTTAGAGACCTCACTGCAAATACACAATCATTCTGATGGAAAAATGGAATTTCAGACGCTTTTCCATACGTATTTCGCATGTTACAATGTAAAGGATAATTGTTGGGTCGCCGGATTGAAAGGAATTAGCTATTTTGACAAGGTACATTCTAAGGAAAAGAAGGAGCAAGAAGACAGAGTATGTATCAAAGAAGAAACCGATAGAGTCTATGCGGATGCTCCAAATACGGTGCTGATTTCGTTAAACCGGCCGACAGGTGAAACACACAAAATCGTGATTGAGAAGAAGGCGTTCTTTCATGAAGATCCTCCGCGTATTGTCAGTTCGGATGCGGTCTTATGGAATCCTTGGATTGATAAATCGAAGGGAATGTCCGATTTCTCCGATGATGAGTTTTTGAAAATGCTATGTGTTGAAGTGGGCTGCGTGAGTTGTCCGCAAAAATTGGGCTCAAAGAAGACTTTTGAGCTGCAGCAAACAATCAGAACCTCTCTTGAATAACGCTGCTCTAACCAGCGTAAGAAATGTATTCAAGTTTAATAAACATGTAGTCGTCCAAATCCACTTCCCTTTACTCCTCTCCGCTTTTATAGTGTCTAGTATCCATTTTCAAACACAGAATCTTACTCGATCAGAATTTTGCAAAACACTGGTTCTTCGATCAACAGGCTGGCTCACTCCAATTTCAACACATATTCAGTTGTCTTGAAGGCTCATGAGACTTTCAGTTTGATTACAACGTGAGAAAAACACTTCTCATAAAAATGTCGTGCCTGTAGGATGATGCGACGAGGTCGCTTGCATGCCAATTGTGACAGATTAACTGCCCCTTGTGCTCCAACGGGCTCAAGTATGTGCTTTTCCGTCATCCCCGAGTCAAAATGAATAAGAATTGGTGTAGCACCCAAAGGGTCAAACCCTCTTGCCACTTACCAGGTAAAGTTTCTTAGTAATTGAAGCCCTATGAAAACAAATCCAATTTGCTTTGAGAAAATTAGAGGAATTCCGTCAAAACTTTGCTGCTCATGAAGATGTCTCGAATCTTTTGTGTATGATCACATCGGTCAAGAAATGCTCGAAAAACTGGCAATGGACAGATGGATGTCCATTCGAAAATCAAATAATTGATAAAATTGAGGTCAGTGTTCAGAATTCTGATATGAAGTCCTGATCATTTTGCAGGCTGTGAGAACTTTGAATACCATATATGAAGATATCGCGCTCCGGGCGGATCCTATTTCACTCCACATTATGAAGAACAGAATTGTTTCGTGCATACCCCAAATGAACGACGCAGTTCATCGAGTGGACTGTATGTTCAAGCTGGCTTGTATCGTGCATCACTTGAAAATACATGCAATAAATAGTCCCCGTAACGCTTTGCTTATCCAACCACGACCGTGCACTCGTTATTTACGCGAATTTTTCTCTAAGCTACAGTGCGAGTTGGAGCTGGTTCGATCTGGAAGTGTTGATCATAACTTAGTCAGGACGTACTGGAAGAATACTTGCGGGCACGATCACAGATATCATGTGAATTCCTGGAAACTGAAAAAAGTCTTCAGTGTCCGGAACAAACTTCAAGAAGCCTCCTTTAAAAAGCTCCATAACCGGAAGGTAGGTCACTGGTGACACCCGGAATCGAGCTGACTAAATTGACAGATACTATGGCACGGAAATCGAAACAACAAATGGATTCAGATTCTTCGTAGTGGCTTACAAGTCCAAACGGTCTCAGCTGGAAACAGAGGCATTTACTTTGCGGATAGAGTACGTATCCTGAGATTGTCAGTGCACCTACTTCTAAGTTGAATTGGAACAGGCTTCCAAGTCACTTGGATTTACCACGAAATTAGCTTCCTCGGACGAGCACAACGCGTTGATCCTTTTGTGTGAGGTTTCGCTTGGACGAATTCACGAAAGCTCTCATATGACTGCTACTCAATTCACTCAGAGTACGTGCGACAGCCTTTTGATGCGAGGAAGGCAGTATGCGGATCCCAAGCTTAATGTCGTGGACCGATTTGGTGCGGAGTGGCCGTTGGGACCCTCTATGCTGGAACCATCCAATTCAATGATGGAAAGCGAGTATGTGATCTTTGATGGAAATCAAGCGAAAATGAGGTACCTTCTATGGTTGCACGTTGGCTAGTAAGCTCAAGAAATAAATACTTTACTCAAAGCTATCGATGCAGTCCACAGATTTGCGACAAAACTCAAGCCCTTTTGTGTCGGCTACAAGCACAGAAACTGAAGTCTTTCACTCGAAAAAAAGTATTGAGCAGTCTGTGTCAAGGATTAGGTCATGAGATCGCGATAGTGATTGCCACAAGTTGTGTGTCTGCATGGGTGATGCGCACGTACGAAAATCGATCGATTGATTTACGGGAAAAAGAGATATCCGGGCGGAGGATGCAGTTCTCTAGGGCTACGCTCTTATTGTCGCTTGCTCTCACGTTGCTTGATGGCGGATAAGCGTTCCAGAAGCGGTGGGTGATCGTAATGGTATGCGCTGTACCACTTGTCTGGGTTCATATTGCTGAGATTTTCAGTGGATATCTTGGTGAGACCTGTTTGAAGAGCTTTCGCGTGCCCCAAATCGGTCGCAAAAGCATCAGCTTGAAATTCGTTTTTCCGAGTGTTTAATGTCAACATAAACGATAAGACGTGATTGACAGGAGCCCATAATGTCTGTGTGAATAGTAGAAACCCAATCATGACGGGTTTCGATTTAGTCGCAAATCCAAAATTTGCAAATAAGTCGGCGTCATTCATGCACAATCCAAAGAGATACAGGCATGCAAATGTGTACACTTGCTGAAAAATAAGACTTTGACCCGTATGCCACAGCTTCCAATGTCCCAACTCATGACCCAAAATGGCGACGATTTCTTCATTGGAAGCTTGCTCAAGCAATGTGTCAAACAACACAATGCGCTTGTTCTTGTACAGTCCATACAAATACGCATTACTGTGACTGGATCGTTTAGATCCATCACAAACAAACAACTTTGTCAGTGGAAACTTCAAACTCGCTGCCAACGCTTCGATATCCGAACGAAGTGATCCTTCCTCTAATGGCGTAAACTTGTTAAATAGAGGCATGATCCAGATTGGGATGATTGTCAACATGATGAGGGAGAAGACAAAGAGAAACAGCCAAGTGTACAAGTAGAAATACTCTCCACCCCAGCGAACAACAAAAATGAGGATTGCTGTAAGCGGGTACCCGATCGCAACCATGAGTAATAGCTGCTTCAATTTGTCAACCAAAAAAATGCCAATTGTCTGTTTGTTAAACCCATGACGCTGTTCAATGACAAAAGTGGAGTACAATTCGAATGGGAGTTCAGCGACCGTGTCTCGTAGCATGGATAAGAAGAGCATAATCACAGCACGAATGATCTCATTTTCGGGATTCCAGCCAGCCAAAGACAATAGATACCCACTGAGAGTCCATAATGCAACGAGGTACCCTCCCATCATGAAAAGTATACCTTCGCATAGGTGATACAGCTCCGATACGAGTGTGAATTCACATTTCGCCAGCCCGTAAGCTCGACTTTTATCGAATTTGTCCAATGTTGTTTCCAGAAGTGTGTTCGAACTCGGTGCCTGAGCGCTTTTTGTGCCTTCGAGGCTTTGTTTATCCTTATTTTTGATATCCTCTGTAATTTCATGAGACTTTTCATCAATTTCGAGGATAATTCTCTTCAGTTCGCTCGGAAAGGTTTTTTCCTTGAGTTTTTTGTACTGCCGGCAATTCAAATAAGTTTCGAATACGTAAATGAAAATGACAAACACCAGCGTCGCTTGGTAATAGTGAGCTGAAGTAGGTTCCCAACCACTTTCAGTGTAGAATGGATGTTTCCACCACGTCCATTGAAATTCGGATGCAATTGCGATCTCGACTTTCATTAGAGATTTGTGGTTGAGAAGAGGTCTGCTACTTATAGCCAATCAAAATCTGTAAGATCTCACTTAAGTACGAAGCACCTATGATCAATGTGGATGGATGCATTGAGGAAGCGAAAGAGCTCTATGTATCATCGATAAATCAGATTTGTTCTTAACGATCAATATAGAATTTGATCAGCATCATTTGGTTGCGGTCGGAAGCACTTTTATTTAGGACCGGTCAAAGGTAGGAGTTCATGTGCGTTGACATATTTGCACCTTAAAATAGGAACTGTGCTTTTCAAATGCATCGAGTACGACTATTGATTGCGAGAGACGCTTGGCGCTGCTTTTATGCTATTAATCCGTTAATCAGAAGAAATGTAACCATCAAATGTGAGGGACACAGGCCGGTAGCATCGTTACATTTTGTGAGGAAGCTATGCACAAGTACGTAGAGGCACTGGAGATTTATATCTTGAAGGAAATGTGAATTCATTTTGTGGAAAGATCTTACAACTACAGAGCTACAATACGAAAACGGAATATATAAACTCCCTATCCCAATTGAGACCTCACCGAATGTGGAAGGGAAGCGTGTATTCACCCTATTTCCAGGTACTTTATGATCATCCAGTCCAAGATGCTGATTTACCAAGCATTTGTCAAATAGAGACAACTATGACGGAGTTGATTAAGCGGATACAAGCAGAAGATCCCTCAATTCACAGTGTTGATGTTCGTACCCAATGCGGAGAAGCCATATCAAAAGAACAGATTTTACAGCGAGTTGCTACCATGGATTTCCAACTAATCTTGAATGAGCAAGTCATACCGGTCAAGGCAACCGGCAACAAACGTGGTACTTGACCAAATCAACTTTCAAAGAGAATGTCACTCTTGTGTACTCAACACACTAGGTCTGGCGTCTCGACCTGAAGTTGCCGCGCCTCAGATCGACCTCAAGTCATTCGCTCGAATCTCGTCAATCATTGCATTTCGCGGCGCCTTGGAGAACGCATCTCAATGGAAAATCTCCCTTCGAGTATCACAAACTCTGTTGAACTTCATATTCTGCGTGTGATGTGTGGACCTTTTATTAGGAGTACTTCCAGCTGGGAATGGATCATGGAATCTCGAAAAAAGAAGCTACAGCTCTTTTGACGCACTTTCAACAGACCGGAGTCGTGTTGTACTACGGAACACCATCTGTTGAAGATTCGTCGGGCCATTCCATTTTCTTACAACCGAAAATCGTTATGGATGCGTACTATAAATCAGTCGGATTGACTCCTGTCTCCACGCAACAATTTCACCAGAAACGAGAAGAGATTCTACAACAAATTGCGATTCTAGAGCCACAGCAAGCCACTTGTGCGCAGCTGTACCTGCAACTGAAGAATAGTGCGAAACGATACTCCAGTTGCTTCTCCTATTTGATTACTGGGACACTTGTGAGCGGATTTGGACTCTACTTTTGGCTCTCTTTTTTTCATTTCTCGTGGGACATCATGGAGCCCGTGACATACTTTACCGGATTTGGGGTGTCGATCATCGGGTACACGTGGTGGAGCATCACGAATCAAGAGTACGAGTACGCAAACGTGTACGATTATATTTATCGACGAAAATTGGATAAACTCATTCAAAGGGCTAAATTCAATTTGCCCCAATTCCAAGATACGACGGAAAAGGTGAGGTTTCTGAAAGACCGTGTGGACGAAATGGATGCTGTTTTAGCCAAACCGGTGCAACTACAAGCAAAATATCTGCACGTATTACGCGATGAGGCGGAATTTACTAAAGTTCGAGGAGATCCGTATTACGTTTCCACCGTTTTGGATGGAATCGCTTCAGACCTCAATGCGAAACAAACGCACAATAAGCAAAGAAGCAAGCTCGATTAAACGCTTTTTGGTATAAAAGAAGACGCAAAGAAGTACGTTTCAACATCGATACTATCATTCAATTCACGAAAACACGAAACAAAATAAAGCTTAACGAATTCGCATATACGAACGCCTGAAATTTGTCTTGATCAGGACATATCCAGCAAGCATTCCAAATATTCCACAAACGAGCAGAGTTTTAATGGGAAACCATGACACAGCGTCCGAAACCCGGAAAGATCCAATTGCAACATTCATTGCCTCCTGCTGCATATCGGAATTTTGTTTCAAGCCGAGAATTTTGCTCATATAAGTTTCTGCATCGCTTTCCTCATACGTTTCATCATCCGCATCTTCTTGCTTCGCAAGCTGCTCATGACCCGTTGTGATGTCACTAGTGTTTGCAACTGGATTTTCCAAAGCCTCTTCCGGTCGGAATGGACGGATACCATAATGTGATCCTCCATAAATTGGATGTTCCTCAAATACGACTTCCTCCTCTCTGATATCTGGTACAACATAATGGCAGTCTGACTCAATAGCCAGATTATTTGTTCCACGCACAATCTTGAAGAACCCGTTCATTCCCCAAAATGAACCCCAAGAGTTTCGCGCATGCCAGTATTTGACGCCATTCTCTTCACCCCAGCCAACAATCTCTACATCGTGATCCACCTCCATGAATCCGGTTGTATCGTTGATGATTCCAGCGCTGTAATTCCAGCTAAATTCTTTATTGCAAGCAATTCCACATGTTATTGGACCATTTTGTAACTCTTTGATCATTGCGTGCTCTCCTTGTAAATGACCAAATCTTTTAGCTCGATACCGTACCACTCGAGTGACTGGGAAACAGTTTTCCATACAGCTACAAATCCAGTCAACAGTCAATGAGTTGTCGGATAATACAAAACTAGACATACTTACTTGACGCAGTATCCGCTGGGTGGACATGTGCCATTCGTATTGTTGTATTTGGTGTGGTCGGTTGCACTATAGGGAAGACAAGTCTCATCGGGAAGGCCGTAATGATGCATGAATTCGAATACGTCTTTAGGATCACCACCATTGCATCCGTCCGAAAGACCATGACCCGGTGCACAATTGAGGAAACTCTGTCTCCCTAACATCACATCGGGGCTCAACTTTCCATATTTCAAAAAGCTCAATATCTTTATCCGATCTTGAGCGCTGGAAAGTGCTCCGTGGACATAACAGGACCCACAGTATCGAGGGTTATGCTGATTCCATGAGGGAGCACACATACCAAGCTCACACCAATCAAAGTGTCGTGGAAATGTGTCGAGCTCCTTTTTCTGTTCGGGTGTCAATGGCTGGACAGGACGATCGCGTGGACGTAGACGATCTCTAAATGTGCGCGTGCACACTTTCTTTGCGGCTACATCGATCCAGAGATGGGGAAAAAGGAACAGGAGACACAGAGCATGACAAAAATACTGTCGTATCGTTAGCGACATTGCTGCAGCTCGAGAGTTGTAAGGCAGATCTCAAAATGCCTGTCTCCAAAGGTCACACAGATTTTTCAGCCAATCCGATATATATGAATGGTCACACGCACTGAGAGCGCAATTACTTCGTTTTCATTTACACAGGGGACGCAATATGATTGGTTGAAATATGCATTAATAGTTCAGCTCATTTTATTATGAATACTGTACAGTATACTGTAGAGCATCTACACGATTAAACTAAAGTTGTACCACTGTAGCTATTCAGAACGCCTGCTTGAAAAAGCTTGACAGTAGAAACATTGAAACACTTCTAAAGTAGATCAGATGGCCGGTGTAGGCGCGATCTTAGATGCGGTATTTGGTTCCTATGATCTGAAAGTATCGCGTCAATGGCGAGATGAAGATTTGAGATACCGCGAACAAGAGAAGCAATGGCGAGAAGATGCTATTCTTCGTGAGATCACTTGGAGACATGAAGATATCGAAAGAGAACAGCGATTGTTCAAATTGGCGAATGAGAAGCGGATGATTGATGCGAGACAACGGCAGCTCATTGCTGTTATCAAGTTGGCTACGGTACTTGGCGGATTCAATATGGCAGCGATTGTGGAGATTACCATTCCGGAAAATTTCAGTCAGACTGTGATGGCGATATACGCTGGAGTCGCAGTCCTTCAGGTATTTTTTGAGCTGTATTTGTGATTTTGACGTGAGGCTCAGTGTTTTGTTACGTGTAGTTTCTGTGCATGTTTATATGCACTTTGATTTGTACACTGTTGCTTATGGCTATTACGCGATTTGTAGCACATACTTTGGAGACGGAGATACGATCGCTGGAAACGGTGGATTTGGATTTGGTATCGCCATTCAACATGTACTGGCTCATGCGATGCGAAAGTGAATGGATGCTTGCTTATCGCCTGTTTTACGGAGGTGCTTATTTACATAAAAGAACTTCTTGGCACCCCTCTGACAATTCAATCATTCTGTGTAGGTTTATCCTTCTTCTCAATGCTGGTCATTTTGATAGGACTTATCCAGTGTCGACAATCAATAATTGCCAGAATTATGATTACGGTGTTGTGTACTGCCACAACTCTCTTATGGAAGATTCGGATTGCAAGTAAATGGCAGTTTCTCGTTTCTTCGCCGGATTGGATACCATCGACACCAAATTCCGCTGTCCGCGCACCAGCGTTCTCGGCTTCGTGATCATCCTTCTATCATCATATACCCTCTTATTTATTTATAAGCAGCAGAATACAAATGTATTGTAGAAACTCGTCTCTGCTAATAATCCTGTAGAATATAATCTAGAATTTCGTTTTTTGGCAAATTCTCTCATCTCCACCAATGTCTTTTGTCGTTCACAAGTTTGGTGGAACATCTGTCGGAAATGCTTCTTCCATCACAAATGTCATTGACATTGTGACATCATTGGAATGTCCCAAAATCGCTGTCGTCGTCTCAGCAATTGGTGGCGTCCCAAAAGTAACGGATTTGCTCATACAATTAGTCGATTGTGCTCAGGCAGACAAACAGGAAGAAATTGAAGCCATTTTAATAACACTTCGTACAAAACATGAAGACATACTGATAACACTGCTTCCACCTGAGATTGCCACTCGTCTGATGCAAGATATCAATGATGATATCCTTCAATTATCTGAGCTTTTGCGTGCCATTACGATCATGAGGTCGTTCACTGAGACAATAATGGAATTCATCGCAGGACATGGTGAGATATGGTCTGCTAAAATCTTGACAGAGATCTTGAATCAGTCTTCCAAAAGTCATCACCGATACGAATATATTGACGCCCGAAGATTTCTAACAGTTGAGATCGATTCAGATCATGGTCCGGTTGTTCAGTATGAACTTTCTGAAGAGAAATTAAATTCACTTTTGCAGCATTCCGACGGTGCAGGGTTGATGGATCATATCGTTATTACAGGCTTTATATGCAATACCGTCGATGGGATCATGACGACGCTGAAACGGGATGGAAGCGATTTTACTGCTTCCATTTGTGGACGGCTTTTGCATGCTTCCAGCATCACCATATGGACTGATGTATCGGGTGTGCTTAGTGCTGATCCTCGACGAGTACCCGAATCCAAAATTCTGAATGAGATTTCGTACCAAGAAGCCATGGAACTCGCATACTTTGGCGCCAAAGTGATCCACCCAAAGACAATGACACCAGCCATCATGGAATCCATCCCAATTTATATTCGTAACACATTTCATCCGACGCATTTGGGCACTAAAATCACTCACGGAAGAGAAAAAAAAGAAGATCGACCGAGATCTCGATCCCAAGTCGCGCGGCATACTGTTAGCGGGTTCTCAACTGTCGACCATTTGGCTCTATTCAACATTGAGGGAGCGGGTATGATTGGTGTTCATGGGACTTCGTCACGTTTGTTCAGCGCTTTGGATCGATCAAAAGTGAACGTTGTCTTGATCGCACAAGCCAGTTCAGAGCATTCCATTTGCTTTGCCGTGCCAGCGAAATGCGCTAAGGAAGTGAAAAATGCTGTGAGTGAGGCTTTCTTCAAGGAAATTCATCATGGACTATTAAATGAACCCGAATTCGTATCTCCCGTAAGCGTTATTGCTGCTGTGGGCGATAATATGACACAAACACCCGGAGTTTCAGGTCGTTTCTTCAGCGCATTAGGTCGTGCAGGAATCAATACCTTGGCTATCTCACAAGGATCCTCGGAACGGAACACATCGGCTGTGGTTCGATACGAAGATTCTGCTGCAGCTTTACGCGCAGCTCATTCAGCTTTTTTTCTATCGGATCAGACTATCTCAATTGGAGTAATGGGACTCGATTTAGAGTGTGATTTGGAAGGCGGTATTGGCAATGCATTATTAGAACAGTACTACCAGCAACGCAAGCACTTGAAAGCCATCAGCAATGTGGACATTCGTATTCGTGCTGTCACAACCACTGATTACCGGATGTTTCTATGCTCCAGCGAAAGTATCACAGCTGAAATGTTGCAAGCTTCCTCACAATACGAAGCATTCGACCACGCTAAATTTCTAAAACACGTTTGTGCTGACCATATTCCTCACTGGCTCCTCGTGGATGTTTCTCGTCATCACGCTTCTCATATACCCGACTTTTATTCGCTTTGGCTGGACGCTGGTGTGCATGTCGTCAGCGCGAATATTAATGTAGCCGCATATCCGAGCAAATTGCATCAAGAACTGAAGGAAAAGATGGCTGCACGCGAAGTTGTGTTCGATACAGAGGCCTGTCTAGCGATTGGAGTCCCGCTCGTTGGAACGATCCGAAACTTTATTGAGACTGGGGATTCTGTGGAGAGAGTCGAACTATCAGCGACTCAGTTTCTAACCGATTTCTTATTATCTAATGATCATTCTTCCGTGGAGAAGACTCTACAACTATTCCAGCAACAATTTGAGCACTATCGATCGCGTATGCGTGCAGATGAAATTATGCAAGATATCAGTGGTATACTGTGTGCAAAGAAAGCTATTTTACTAGCTAGAGAATTGGATGTGCGGTTGGATCTCAGTCAAGTAGAAATCGATCCCTGCTTGATGGAAGTGAGTCCACCTTTTGAAGTCGATACGGCTGTACGGAGTTATGAACAGGTTTACGAGCATTTTCGTGCGAAAATGAAGGCGTCGTGTATGTTACAGAAACGATTGGAACAAGCGCATTTGGAAAAGGAGACGCTTGGGGTCATTGTTTGTATTGACGTCGCGCTAAAACAAATCAAAATTCAGGTAGCAAGTATCGATAGGAAGCAGTCGATGCATTCTCTCGAATCAGGACAATGTGGCATTTCATTCTTTACTCGGCGACATGCCACGCATCCTATTGTGATCACAGGACCGGTAGCAGATGCTGCAATCACCGCGGGATGCTTATTCGGAAGTATTCTCAACTTGGCGCATCATTTGGGCAAATATTGAGGAGTGTGCGCGGCAGTAGGTGTTTTTGTTATCTGTGTTAACCGAAATAAAGTGGTATGATAACACGAAATTCTCTCATGAAGAATATGAGCGCTTCGAATGCTTCATCGCCCACCGTGAAGGAAAGTAGAATGCCGTCTGCCCCGCCGCATACTACTTCTACATCGTCATATGTTGCTTCCTCTCCATCCTCAACTTCGCTAACGCTTTGGCAGAACCGTATGGAACGAGAGTATCAAAAGTGTCGTGCCATCAATGGGCTCTTTCCCGGTATTTCACTACGTCAGCTAGACTTCCGTAAGGACGAAGGAATTTGTTTTGGTGTATTTGATTGCTTTGTACCCTTCCAAAACGGATCATCCGCTTTGGATTTGATTCCTCTAATTCGGCTGATTATTTCGACGCCTTCGACGAGGAAGGGAACAAATGAGCGAGCGTATCCGTATACATCACCGATTGTGTACGTCCATTGTGGACATTTTCACATCTCCAAAGATTTTCTAAGAGAAGGTGATATCCCGTCGGAGCTAAAGAAGTTTTCACACAAGGAATCAGACTGTGGAAAGCAATTGATGCTCCCGTCGTTGGAACATTGGACCCCTTCGTGTACGATTCCTGCTTTGCTGAATGAATTTGCAGTGTTTGTGCAAAAGGTAACCTAATCCAATTACTAGTTGTTCAAGTACTTAATGCTACTTACTACAGAGTGATCCTCAACCGAGCATCCAGACGAGAGCCAAGAGTCCATCTGATCATGATCGACGAAAGTCATGCTCACAGATGCAGCAAGATAGTAAGAGAATGTGTATACGCAAGCGCGATGTGCGTGGACACATTCATTATTGTTACGAGATGGACCCTCAGGCAAAGTTGGTGGCTGCACCTTTGGTCATACAGGGGACAAGAATGGTGTTACTTGATCCAGACGGAAGTGAAAAACAATATGGAATTAGTGAACATAAAAATCGCAACTCTCAGGATGTGTATTATGTCAGAGATATCATTCATCTCAAAGATGTCACTAGATTCACTCCACAACACGGCAAAGCTCTCATGATCTTTTTCAAAGAGCAGAAACGATGCCGGATATTCATGATGGATAATACAGATAGTATCATCCAGCGGATTAAAGAAACGATCAATAGCTCTGGTGTGAAGCTTCACGCAAATGACAGACTAGGCAATAATCTAGCTCAACTTTTACCATTTCTTTCATCAGAACAATCGGAGCGTGCAAAAGAGGTCATAATGTGTTATCTTTCGAGTCTTCAGGTTGGTTCTCATCAATTCGTCTATCTATGATTAGATATCGAACAAATTTATCACAAAAATTGGAAATTACGCGACATCGTTCACAAAGTTCCTTAAGGGAGAGGATCCATACCAGATAATCGACGAAGCTCTATACGATCTAGCAGTACGCCGAAAAAGGTTCATGCAGCGACCTTCATTGGATCAGGTAAGGGGTATTATCTGTTTGGAAGGATTGCTTACGTTTGTGTTTTGTAGCTACAAACAATCACAAAGCGCTATTGGGCACTCATCCAACAGTTTTCTACAACAAATGATGGTGAAGTAGAAAAGATTCTGGGCGAGTTTATCAAGTTTCTAGATATTCCAGCCGTTCGAAAAATCTTACTGGACCGATCAAAAGCACAGTGACGTGCAACACGCACATGCTCATAGTAGAACACTATGAGTGGCAATACAAGTCTGTTGGGTGATATACAAATGCCTTACAAGGTGTTGCGTGCCAACATTTACAAAGTTGCAGAAACGGAATACGGCAGGTCTTACAACATTTGCATTTACGTCGAGTGCGCAACGTCGAAGTCCACTTATTTACGTTGGCTTGCATGGAAACGTCTTTTTACTCTTTTTCCTGGTGAAGGACGCAACTGATGCAGCAGCAGAGACGTAATCATCAAAAGTACAATCCAAAATATCGAAATCCTGTGAAGATATTGCGTTTTCGATTTATTAGTTATTTTGCGCTTTTGCACGAAAAAACTCCCGTAACTTTTCGTACACAAGACTAAATCGCTCATAAAGAAGACATTACGTTCATCAGTCACCAAAATACTATCGTGGCCACAACGTGCTCCATTTTACACAGTGACGTTACACAGAGTAGACCCGGCATAATGGAATGCTGAAATTTGATAATATCGATTCAAGATGCTCGAATGAGCGTCCAACAGAATAATCAAAACTTGGCAGATTTCGCTCTTACTAGCAAAGGCATGGCTAGGTGGGTTTTGAACTATTGATGTACACCAGCGATGGGTAACAATGCGGGCTGGCTTGTTCAGTACAAGAAGCGAAAACTCGTCTCGTTTGTGTAGTGAGATTTGTGTGATGATCCCAGCCCAACTCTGGCTCCTTATCATGTGACTGTACAGCGCAACAATCAATAAATGCAGATGAGTTTTCTGATTGCACTGTATAGCAATCACATAGTTCTTGATACTGATACAGCCCAGAAGGGGAATAAGTGGATCCAATGTTTTCCGTTAACATGAGGATATCGTATTGCTTCAAGCACTCCACAGGGGTTTGCTGATAAAACTGAAAATCCTGGCTAGGGATGAGAATGATGGAAAAGGAACCTCCAAGTTCTTGCTTAATTGCAATCAAAAAGTTCTTGAGACAATTGGTAACACTGTTGTTGCTCTTATAGAGATGAAATTGTTCGGCGCAAATAGCAATCACATTTGTCAATACCGCAAGCAACCATTTTTTTGTTTGCAATGAAGTGTTGCTTGTATAGAACGTACACAGGTATTTTTCCGATGAAAGGGGGGTTGAAAATCGCGCTAACTGGAGGACAAGGCTTTCGCATTTCTCAATGAGTGCGCCCATCCATAGGATATTTGTCTTTAAAATATGCAGAGGTTGCAACTCATTCCCTCAAGTTGAGCATGCGGCTATTTGTCATATTTCAAGCTGCTTTCAGTCTACTTCAACAAAATCGTGGGGAACTGCAGCCCCACAACTGAGGAAGTTCCTACAATTAATACAACTCGTACTGTCAAGAGTGATCATTCAAGTAAGAGAAAGAAGAAGCAAAGTACCCATCCGGGTGTCACCTCCAAGTTAATTATAAGATCAGCATGGTTTTGGCGATGATTTTTCGCAATCAGGTCAACAGCATGGAGCGTAAAGAACGGAAATGGTGCTTCCAGTGAATTGACGAGATGAAAATTCACAGGACCACGGAGTATGATAATCTGAATGTCTAACCCAGCACGAAGAAAGTAGATGCATGTTTCAGCTTTTAAGCTTATTGAACGCATCCAGCAAATGCTCACACTACTGTACGATCTGCTTTGCCGACATCGCAAAGTAACGTGGGAACGACGGGTGATACCTCATTTTTCAAGTGCATCGACACGGCACCTCGTTGATACAGACGAAACTGTACAGGCAATGACGGAAAAATCCGCCCACCCGTAAAACACGCCCATGGTAATGAGCGCTGAGATTTTACTATGGCAAACAAAATTGTCAATATCACTCAATCATGTAGTGATAAGCTCAGTTAATATATTAGCCAATCAAAAAAAAGGATATGGGCAAAAGCAATGGTTGGTCTGTTTTACAAGCGATTTGAGAGACACAGTAGCTCTCTTCTCAGCTCTCCATTCATTTCCAGCCTATTGCATACACAAGATGACTGTCGTCGCAGCCCCAAGCGTACCCAAACAGCGCCAGCGCTCGTACAAGATCCGCGAGAAGATCGGCGCCATCAAAGCTGCGCGCGAAGTGGGCGAGCGGGAAGGAGCAAAACAGTGCTCCGTTCCACGCAGAACGCTGCGCGATTGGCTTGCGAAAGCGAGCGAGTACGACGAATTTAACGGCAATGTGAAGAAGACGACATTTGGAGGACAGGGCAGACATGAACTGATGCCGTTCACGCAGGAGCTTGTGATCTTTATGTAGGATCGCCTCAGACACGACAAGGTAAATAAGAATGCGAAAATACACTTGATATTTTTAGGTAAGTTTCTCATTTTTCTAATCTTTCCACCTTTAGATCCTTGCGACGAGACACATGATCGGTTTCATAATGGTCAATCACTTTAAGTGGCTTCAGATCTATTCGAAGGACAAGAAAAGCGAAGCGCGGTTACGCCGCTCTCATGAAACTATGCCAGCGCCTCGCAGTGCGGCATGGATTTTCCCAAGAGACTGCATCTGAAACGAAGCAGCGCTCTATTAAGGGTGTCAAACGAAAGTTCAGTGAGGCTTTATGGAATGAAAATTCCGTGGTAGAGCCTGGCGGTATTGTTAATGTAGATGAGATAGGCATCTATTATGATATGCTGCCTAAAAAAATTTGAAACATTGTGGGCGAGCAACCAAAGGTTGATGTTTCCCGGCGTCATTTGGCCAGACTGACTGCTGTTTTGGGGATCAAAGTGGATCGGCAAAAGGTTCCAATCATGTTTATCTTGAAAGGAACACCTGGTTGAGTAAGAAACGAACTTCTTTCGTACCCCAAGGGGCACGTTTATAGAGTTCAGCAAAAAGCTTGGATGGATGATAATGGATGGCAATATTACATTAGCGAGTTACTGCGCTATGAAATCAACTTTTCATCAGTCCATCTTGTAGACAATCTTGATTGCCATGTCACTTAAGCATCGAAAGAACAGGTAGCCGAAGAAGCTTGCTGCTCCCTTGTCCCGCTCTCCCCAAATAGCACTGCTGTCTGTCAGCCGCTTGACGTCGGTGTAATGGGTCCACTGAAAACCAAACTCCGAGATAAGTGGCTGACAGAGAAAGAGGAAGCAAAAAGTACCGCTGAAAAGCGACTCATTATGATCAAAAGAACGATCAAAGCGTGGAAAGCTAGACGATGAAGTGATTATAAGCTGCTTTAGAAAAGCCATCTCTCATACGACAAAAATGACAGTCTAGTCAGTAGCACTTCTCACGAAATATATTTTCTAGATTGTGCACCCACAGGGACTTGTCAAATTATTAGCTTTGCTGGACGCTTTGCAAGCTGACCATCACTCACTCATTTGGCATTTCAAACCGATACTAGAGCTTGTATCGTTTTTGGAAGCTTTCGAAATGTATTGGTCAAAAATCAGCCAGTGAAATTTATGTATTTTGAGGTGGCAGTGTTTTTCCGTCCATCAGGTTCTGAATTGTTTCTATGGATGAATATGATGATAACTTCGACAAACAAAAAAACACTTGTCCTCAGTATGCGACGGTAGACCAATAAGAGATTGCCATATAATTATAGCCGATGTCTGATAAATACTTTTGCTGTTTCAACCAATTGAATAATAGAGTTAGGGCGGGTTAGGTCTTTTTCATTCCAACATTATTCCGACATGTTTTGTCGAGAACAAATTTAGAAATATGTTTCAGCGGCATACAAATGCCAAATCAGAGGTACATAATGTTGCGTATTGTAAAAAACTCCGACAAAATTTGTACCACTGTAATAAATTACAAAATATAATTTAAAATATGATTGAGCAGCATGCAGATGCCAAAGATACACCACCACTGTAATGAGTTCTTTAATATAAGTTAGAAATATGTATATTGGAGCAATATAGAAATGCCAAATCAGCACCACTATAATAAAATCTATAATTTAATTGGGAAGTATGTCTGAGCAGTATACCAATGACAAGTCAGAGTTGAAAATACTGCATATTGTGAGCGACTCCAATAAACCCTCGTACACATCAACAACAAGAACATGAGTACCCAGTCTTTGACGCCAACCAGCACCAAGTTAGCTATGTCAATGGGAGTAGTACAGTGAGTAGCTTATTAGCGTCCTGCTTTATAGCTTCCTTAACACTAGATCCTTTCTAAATAGTAGAAGACGCTGCAATGTGTCGGAACCCGCGTCGGAACCTAACCCTATGTCGGAGTTTTCATGGTATGGGATCGATCAAATTTAAGTGGGCGGAATCTTTCTGTCGTTACCTGTGATTAAATTTGTGACCGTGAAAATTTGCCCGGCCACGCTAGTCACACCCTTTTTCTCCAGATTTCATTCGTACAAAGCTGTAGGAGCTTCTTCGGTCTGAAATTTTGGCTTCAAAAAAAAAGATACGACAGCACGCCATTCCACTCGTCAGGATTGGGCTGGAGGGGGTGTGCACACATCGATAGAGATGCTATTGGAGATTGGGTTCCTATTCTCCATAGAATTTCTTTCGTCACTACTAAATGACGATCCGACCTATATTATAACGTATAACGTCCTTGTGACGAGTACGCGTTATATGAATGACTAATTCAGCTTTTGAAATATCCTTCGCATCACTTCTGTTCTCGTAGGAGTCACAAATATATTCAGTCATATATAGTGAGCGCTTCACTCCAGCTCGAGAGCTAACTTGAAGATCTTTGCAAAGTCAGGTGACATTTTTACGCTTACTTGAACGTAAGGGCCATCAGATGATTCAAGTGATCAACTACGATGATTAATACACTCTAGAGAAGTTGTGAGAGCGAATGCGTGCCGAGCCGGTCGGCCAAAAAATGATTGGAGATCCTGACGCTTTCGCAGTTGCTGGCAAGGGTCATTGAAAGTGACATGCTGTGATTTTATAAAGGATAGCACTATTCGCATCAGTGACCATCGGGCAGGCCATTTTTTTGGTGTATTGTCATCGATCACGCATCCATTGCGTGGTTTTTTCATGTCGCTACCTCGAATTCACGGTATTCGTCGTGAACTCGGAGGATATATCGGCCATGTAAAGCAATATTTTAGTGCGCTGCAAATTTTCATGTTACCAGCCAATTCTAATGATCCCGAATGTTGACATTAATAGTCGATATTCAATTCGCAGTGCAGCTGAATCGTACACTTGGATCATTTACGGTTTTTTAAAGCCTCGAAGGGGAGGAAGCCTGAAAGTCCGTGATAGTTATGAAGTGAGAGCAAGACTTTATCTGCTTATACTTGACGAGAAATATGATCTCAATTGCAGCAAGAAAATAATGAAACTTTTCGAATTCAAAATCCCAGATGCGCTTAGACGATGAGACGATATAGATACGTTGGCAAGCTTCCACACACTACTTCTTCTGCTTGTGCTTCTGCTTGTGCTTGT